>JBBPKF010000737.1:0-10209 GCA_038089175.1 Binderoboletus segoi | reverse complement strand
GGGGAGTCAGGTCCAGGAAAAGGCGGGTCTGGCCAGCGAAGACTACTGCCATGTCCAGCTGATCAATGTGACTGATTGCGAGCGATCATTTCGGTATTTGGACTCCACCTGGCGTACCAACAACCCGGTACCAATTGGTCAGCTAGCTGAAGACATCAGGATGACATGTTACATCGGAGAGGTATCAAAATCGATTACATGAGTGGAAAGACGAAGCAAGTAATGTATGATCGTTTGTAAGAAGTGGGACGAGGCCATTTGTCCCTTCCAAGTATGGTGCCTATCGATACAGAAATATTCGCTTGTACTACGGAACGATTAGTCGAGACCACCGTGTCAGAGTAAGGCAAACATACGAATTGATAACTATGCCTGCCCCCTGGAAAGATACACATCATCAAGCATACATTATTTCGGGAAAACGAGACAACGGGTCAAGCAATAAACTGTCGAAAGCCTCAGTATAGAAAACGATCTAGTCATCCTCGAGACACGAACCTCTTCGCATGGGTGTAAGCTTTTCAAGACATCGTGACGCAACTAAGATGACCGAAAACAGGAAATACGAAGATAGTGAGGTTAATTGGCACATGACTCGGGCCATCCAGATCACGTCCGAGATGAGAGGGCAAAACTAACCATGGGGTCAGAAGGGGTGGTCCTATGAGCAGAAAACGCTCACAAAGAAGCAGACAGCCCATTGCAGGGGCCGACCGAAACCGCTGACTTGGGACTGACAACAGATCCAAAACGTGTCTGCGCACTGTGGTAGATTGATGCTCGTGAGTGAGTACACTTTGGACCAAGACACTTGGCGTACCATAGTTCCCATCAAGGGAGCGAGATATTTCTCGTGATAGCGTATACTTGCGCGTGCTCCAATCTAGGTACACCAACATAACGTTAAGATAACGACCATCGACATAAGCGACATGTTGACTGACCACCGTCGACCCAGTCCAGCGGGGCAGCCGAGAGTGGGAAGGTGCATCCATGGCGCGGTCACTACTGAATGAAAACGGGGGTGATGCGGGGAAATTGGAATGTAGCGGGTGGGGGTGGTAAACCAAAGTAAATGAGGGTGATATAGAGGCTCGCAGGCTATATAGCAGACCCAGCCATTGATCAGAACACAGCAAATAGCAAACCCCCAGCACTCGTCACGGGCGCGCCGAGGTAAAACCACTGGTACTTGGAGGCTAATACGGGCACACCGTGCCCGAGTCATGCAACATCGCGGGGTATACGAGCCAGCTCATTCATTCCGCGAATAAGCCTGGTCCAGTAATTGTCGGTAATGGCTCACCGTACCAGTCCCGGTTAATTAGGGATGCTTTGAGGCAGAGCGTGGATGGCGAAACGTGTCTGTGAGACCAGTGGCGTAGGGTGAAAAATAGCTCCCGTTTGATTGGGCGAAATAGACGGATCGCTGAGCGCGACTAGCAATACCTTGACTACGAGATCCGTTGTTCACTAAGGCGCGCATGCCATCCGGGAGGAACCACTGACCGGGTGACCAGGTAAATCAAGATTGCTTTAAAGAAAGGCACTCGCGGCCGAATTAATGAAATGGGCCCATCAGACCGGGCTGGCTTGCGGTGAGCCCCCCGACGGGAGATGCTGATTGCGAGTCAGCAGAAGCTGTGGTCCCGAGATTGACGTCCAGCCACCTAGGCTGAGCGCACAATTGCGGCCCGTGGTGAAACGCGAACCAATTGACCAGGTGGCCATGACCAACCATATGGCATCTTCAGGTGGCAGTTTGAACCAGCAATTCGAAGCTGAGCAGGATCGGGGATCGCAGGAAAGAATGATATTCATCAGAGACATGCCAGTTGGCAGTGAGCAAGTTACCTTGTTTTTTTACAAGGTCACCGTGGTCGGGAGAACGGTGGCCGTGTCAGCTCTGATATTTTCACCGTGGGACTCCGGGATGTCCGATACCTGCCCGATACCATACATGCTTAGCTGCTTAACCCCAATGGCCCGGGCCACGCGCACCGAATACTACGACCCACCATTTCTGTGAGTCAGTATCTGCCATTTTGTTAATTACTCGTTTCGATGTGTTGACACTTTCCTGAATGACTTATCAATCGTTCCTCATCAACAGCTCAAAAGAATCTTTCCGCGACAAGTAACTATATCAGTGTGGGCGACATGATTGGATACAGGAGATCTCAATCGTTCTACTTACTCCCCGGCAAGTCACTACTAGGATATGACAGTTTGCAAGGTCGATGAGTAACCCGTACGCCCGTCGTCCACCTTGGCGGGTACTCAGTTCTGCTACCGATCGTGTCTGTTCCCTTCTGACGATAATTGAAGGTGTGATGTGACGCTTTTTTCGTGCCTCCGGAATTGCTGCATCGCCACCATCCCTGGCCTGTCCAGTTATTTATGCAGCCCGGCATAGAACGTGATTCATTTTTGTAACCAACAAATTTCATTCTACCAGTCCAAGACAGCTTCATGGTCTTTGATCATTACGTCAAGAGGGAACGAGACCGTATTGCCGGTAGGTAACCCTTACCTGTTTTACAGCATCTGATTTTCTCAAACTTAAGTAGTCTGATCGAACTCATTCTCTTCGATACACGTTTTCCCCCTGCGCACACATGCGACCCTTCTTGGCCCATGCTGTGACAACCACATACCCCTTTCCGTTATCTATGTGTGATCACAGTTGAATCAAATTTACATAAATAGCAAACACGCGTTTCGCGTTGTTTTCCTTACTAGCCCGGTATGTTTCAAGATTTCAAGGGTCCGTCGCGACAGAGCAGAGGGGGAACACTGTAGTCTGCGAGTCTTCCGCTTGAGAGTCTTCTACTTTCACTATCTATCATGCAATGCATTTGTGCACTCTCATGTGTCTGTGGGTTCTCAGCCAGGTTCATACGAGATGGTCTAGCGAGAAAGCATAATGAACTAGGTGTTCAATGCTCTAGGCAAATCGCTGAACACGGCGGAAAAATACCCATTCCAAACACTTGCCTTTTATCACTCGCTGCAAGAGATTTTATCAACTTGGGACTAAGAGGGTCACCGGAACTCGATCCATATGGCTTACGTGGACAATGTTTTCAAGCTCGAGATGATCAGCCTAAGTTGACTGAGACGGACACTCAGTTCTTTGAAAGGAGAATGCTTTGATGTCAATGTGGGGGCTGTCACGATCGAATACGAGAGTGTATAAAGGTGAGCATCTCGAATATGCCGGATAGCATCTTCTTCGATTACCTCCTTCTCATCCAGTCTGACTAAGCTCTCGGGGATTAGGGGAGACCTGGGCCTGTTTTCAAAATCCTTAATCAAGGTCAGTGACTAGAAAGGCGACTTTAAAACGTCCCACAGATAGCTCTGCAACAAGTTGAAAGTTTTGACGAGGCATCCTCTGTTTTGGATCTCCGACAAGCCCATACTACTATGAGCAGACTAAAGTACAGTATACTGCTATCGAGTGTTACAGCACACTAATTTAGCAGGACTGCAACTGCTCTTTCGACTGCCTAGTGGCAACAATCAATAGCTGATTTTTCATCAACAGGCTCGAGTCCCTCTATTATGCTATTGTGCAGCTCAGCATAAGTATTGAACGTTTTTTGCGTCTAGCACGTTTTCTACTGAACAAGTCCAATGCCTGTGGAAGATTGGGTTTGACTCGGTGAATCAGTGGGTAGGTAAGTTCAGGCTGCTCATCTGACTTAGTAAATTTCACTAGCTTTAAGCCCGATCCTGATCTGGTCCGCTCCCCGAGTGTTACCTCGGCGAGAAGCAGAAGAATACAGTGCACAAAAAGACTCCATTGGCACACGCGGATCACCTCATATCTCTTTCTGTTATCTTTGTCTGATCGTAGTTGAATCAGGTCCCAAATGGCAAGCACGTGTTTTGCGCGCTGCTTCTCGTATCGGACAATCCCTTTGCTGATTTGCTCTCCCCTCGGCCCACGAACTGCCATTGTCAAAATACCGCGGTCGTGTTCTGAGACAACCGCAACAATGCACTTGCCATGACTTGCGGCTTCCACGCGGAATGCACTGCAGCTTTTATATTTCTTCCTCAGGCCTCAGGGTGGTAAGACTGATTTAACCCCTAGGCTCCACTAACAAGACGTAACGGTACAATAACGCCTTTCGCATCACTTGAACGTAGCCCTTCTTGCACGCAAAAACCTTTCCTTGATTTGTGCAACCCACACCCACTGTGTTCCACGCTGAAATCTCCCATTAGCGTCATCCAAGAATGTGCAATCTCAGCCCTGTGGTTGGACGAACGGTGCATCTTCAGCTGCAGGTGAACACACCCCCTTGTTTTTCCCTGGAGTCTGTCTTCGTTCCCGTCCTTAGTCATCGTTTTACCACTTAGCACTTTACACGCTTTCGAGCCCCCATCCCACTTTTTGTCGCATTCGTCGTCTTTTCTGGCTTCTCCATCGTCGGGCGCGTTTCGTCCACATCCGTATCCGCGACTACCACAATTCTGGGAAAAGCCCTTGCGAAGTCAAACACCTCAAAACATATACCTCTTTTAAACTCCCTCTTCGACATCTTTACCCGTGCTCTCAACATGACGTGCCTCCGATCGTGTATTCACGTCAAGCTACCGATCCAATGGCGGCGGATGTTTACAAACCGGGGTCGCGGGGAACCCCGGAGCGATGACACTTACGCCACGCCACGTGCCGAGGCAAAGTATTGGCGTGTCGCGGGACGTTATCGGCATCGCCTGTACAGCGGCGACAACACGCCCGCACCGCCAACAGTTTCCACAGCATCGCGGGACGTTGTGTTCATTCCATTGGTGACATACTATACGCCCCGATTGCTCCCCCTGTACCGTGACCGCAATAGCGGGAACCGTGCGTCAGGACAAACGCACACGGACGCTCGAGAGAATCGGATGTCGCCGAAAACGTTTTGCAAATGGCATCAGATGGTATTCCAGGACTCGGTCGGTCTCGTCTTTGCTCCCTCTGCCGTTTCTGGACTGACACATGTGTGTCAATGCGCGACCGTCTTGGGATCGGCCAGTGTCATCCGACGCTCGCTCAGGCTGCGGTACAGATGAAGTACTATTCGAACCGTGACCTACGTGAGATTCAGCGCATCGCGAGGCTGTTGTCAGACGAACAGGTTTTTAGCTCAAAAAGTAGGGGGAGCTGGAAGAAAGGGCCGACGAAATACAGCGAGATGTGGCGAAGTTGGTTAGAGAACAAGGGGGTGGATATCGTGATTGTGTTTGAATAAGGGGGAGCATGATGGCTGCTCGTCTGTACTGTCAAATCAATCATTCTTCAAGTCAGATGTTTGTTGTAATTGATGACATTCGAAGAGCGTCCCTTATTTTATTTGGCAGGATGTCTAGCTTTACGCATCACGCCCGTGTTGCATAATGGCACTACAATTGACAACCAAGAGAGAGAAGTTCTTTTGGTCGAGATGGCGGTGGAGTTGGGTGTCAGATAAGACTGCCATTCAGGGTGCAAGCAAAAGGATGATCTGATCCTGGCTCGAACAGGAGACCTTCTGTGTGTTAGACAGATGCGATAACCAACTACGCCATCAGACCGATGAATCAACGTATGGTCCCTATTCATATTAGTGGTATGTAACCAATCATGACTTCAATGCATAATTTAGAACGTGAGCGATCGCCCATCAAAGTTCCAAGTTATGCTTCTCATCTTCAACATCCTGACGTATCCTTTCCATGTAGATGTAGGTCAAAATAATGTAGTCCAGCATGTGTGCTACCTCCGGTGCGATTTCCAGAAAAGGAGGATGAAACGGCTTTCTTATGCCAAGATTCCGTTTGTGAAACTTGACGAGAGGTGTCCTTGCATGCTTCGTTTCGTCCTTGAGCTGGTGAAGGGACAAAACAAAGTGAGCGAAGTCTCATCCTGGCAGGGGGACTTGACATTACCCAGCAGTACCGGAACCCCACTTTCCACTTGTACGTCCGGCCGTCCGGACCCCTGAAATATCGACCCCTGTACAGCATTCTTTTCAGTGAATCCGGATACGGGCTGGAGCGCACTGGCTCACCAAGAATATGGCCGTCTATACAAGATTGTGTCCGCTTCCACCTCCCGCTCGCCGAACCGGAACTTTGTCTTCTTTACTCTGTGCCATTCGATGACGCAGAGAACCTCGGGATGTCGATTACTTCTCTTTCCCTTGTGATACTTGGTGATGGTAGTCACTTGCTTCCATCCCCGCGGCGTGGAGATGGCATACAGCTTGTTACCTTCTTCGTCCCATATTTCAGTGTTTTTGTAATACGAGTCGCTGAAGATGAGACGCATGCCTGGAGCGAGTGGGGAGTCGTTCTGGACACATCGCACATAATATAGACCGTGTTTAAAGCTTGACTGGTGACAAATCTATCATTGAGGCAGGCCGTCGATAGATGGTCAGACGTTCTCACTGTCTGTGTGAGGTACTCCACAGTAACCAAATTTAGAGCAATCCATTACCAGAGTCGACAGTGAAAGCAAAGTCGCTGTTGCAGGGTATAGCTAGTTGCCAATGGAGATGGCACTAACAAATGTGCAACAAAGCACAAAATGGATTGAGGGCCGTGAAATGGATACTCGGATTACTGTGAATATGGGTATGGAGTACTCTTGTGACGATATGAGAATGTTGGTAGACGGCAAGAACTAGTTGCATATGGTGGGTGAGTATTTCTCTCACCCGAGGGCCAGAGCTTACATAAATAGAGACACAGCTAACGCGCCAGCACGTCACCGTCAGATCTGGCATGATCTGCACCAAAACCACAATGATCAAGCGATTATTAATCGTCCCAAGTGCCTCCGGAACAATTGCGATGCTAGCGGATGGGGCAGAGGCGAGACACTTCCTTGCAGTTGATGACTGAGAAGAAATTGAAATGAATTCTTGAAATGAATGCGTATCTCAGAGTATGGGTCTTGCTTAATCCAGCAGGTTGAAATGGCGATGTGACAGACATTGTACGTCCTTCGAATAATAGGAATAGTGAAGTACAGGATCATCAAGTTGGCATGTATATATCTGAAAGAAAGTGATACTTATTTTGTGGTTCTGGGTGCCGTTGCATCACTCGTTAATAGATAGTAAGATATCAACTATGGACGTTCCCAACCCCACCGGAACATCGTGGGCGATAAACGTAAACATTTCTTGGTGCTAGGACATGATCTGATTAGAAAGAGCGGTTGCGACGTCAAGCATTCGATGCGGTTCGAAAGAAGCCAATACTTTCCCAACACTAGTGAAGGAAAATTAGGGATTTGGTTGTATAGGGTGAGAAGAAAAACCATTTACGACTGAAACCACGATCAGGTATTTGTCTGATGACAGCGAGCTGGCCGCCGAAAACGCACCACAGTAAGTTGACTAATAATCTAATCGGCTCGGAGAGCTACCGTCTGATGTCAATACATACATAGCAAGCATCTGAGGAGCTCGGATGGGGCCGAGGACAACACCATTACAGTGCGATTCATGTGACACTGATTATGATCGTGTCGAAAGCATTTCCTTTGGAAGAAATTTATCTATGGAGCATGAAACTAACCAATTATGTGGTGAGCGTTGACGATGATAAGAACATTGTTAATGAAGACGGTACCTCAATGACGTGCCCGAAAGAAGTGGATAATTAACCAGGAATCGAGTGGGAAAGAGGCGCGTACCTGGATTGGAAATGGAATAGTACACGATGGTGTGACCGGCACCCATTGGGCAACTACCGCCAGCACCGGCAGAGGCATTAGCACTAATGTATCATCGGAGCTTATGGTACCGCCATCAGAATATGAATTGGCACATGTGCCAGCTGAAAGAGCCGTTTGATAGACTGGCTTATCGCCAGGAAGGGGTCTTCTGGCAAACTGGTCAACCGTGTGCTGGACAATGTCAATGTCAGACAATATGTAAAGCAGCTCCCTTCTCCAGATCAACAAGGACCCAAGGTCGTGACTGTCGCCAAAGAACTCGTATTTGCGAGCACCGTAGCGTCGAGCAAAGACAGCTCAAAAACTGGATCGCGTACGATGTGCTGTTGATCACGAACCTTCAAGGCTCAAGTTGTGAAACCGCAACCGCAGCCGACCCATCCCGTGGTGAGGTCGCATTTCCAGACAGAAGGAACCAGTCTCTCCACAACCGATACTCGAAGGTTATGAGGGAGAAAAGGGGGTGCCGGATGTTCGGACTGACCACCATCGCACCTGCTCGCCTCTCCGCTTGCTTCCAGGAGTAAGTTATATATCCTCCTCGTAGACATCAGACGGTCACTTGGCTAGTCTAATCACTGCAACCAAGACGTTCCATCGGGTCTCCAGACACACGATCCAGAAATTGAAGCTAGCCTACGGGACTTAACACGATACGGGGAATGAGGCCCTATTGCAAGCCGAACTTGGGGGGTGAATATTTGAATAATGAACGATGGAGCGGGGTGGCTTGAGGAGATACCGAACGGCTTGGGAACCCGGTGTGGAGAGTCCTTGGCTGTCCACGGACGGAAACGCTTTGTTGAAAAGTCCAAGTCTGGACGAGTCATCAACGGGCATATGGTTGCTGGATGCCTACATTCGATACACCTGGGACTTGTACACGTAGTGCTTGTACAAACAGCAATCGTCAGAAGTATTACGTATTGTGGTCACGGTATCAAGATCTGAGCGAACACCTCTCCAAAACACACCACGATGTCGATGCAGATTTTCGGCGAAGAAGTAACCGGTTTCAAAAAAATCGGGTGATGACGCGCGATGCTGACCGCGTTCTTGCCAGGCGACCGAAGAAAAGGCCGAAAACGCGCGTCTCTCCTCTTTCGTTGGCGCCCTCGCCGTCGGCGACCTCGTCAAATCCACCCTTGGGCCCAAGGGCATGAACAAGATTCTACAATCTGGCTCGACTGGAGAAATAAACGTGACCAACGACGGCGCCACGATTCTCAAATCTATCCAACTCGATAACGCGGCGGCCAAGATCCTCGTCAATATCTCCAAAGTCCAAGACGACGAGGTCGGAGATGGGACGACATCCGTGTGTGTGTTGGCATCTGAGCTGTTGAGAGAGGCAGAAAAATTGATCGCGATGAAAATCCATCCACAAACGATCGTCGAGGGGTACCGGCTCGCGAGTAAGGCGGCTTTGGACGCGTTGGAGGTAGCTGCTGCCGATCACGCGTGCGTCTGCTCGTCGTCTGTATATTCCTGTCTTCTAATTCCCTTCGGTCCCATAGGTCTGACGCTGCACAGTTCCATCAAGACTTGCTCAACATCGCCAGGACGACCCTGTCATCAAAAGTGCTCTCCCAAGACAAGGATTACTTTGCGAACCTTGCTGTCGATGCTGTCCTTCGACTGAAGGTAGAACTTTTTCTTGCAGAGTTCCATGCGCCCGGCCTGAGAATAATTCTGCTAGGGCTCGACAGACCTCGAGCACATCCAGATCATCAAGAAAGTTGGTGGCAAACTGACTGATTCTTATCTTGACGAAGGTGCAGGTGCTCCCTGGCGTATAATAGAAAGATTCTGACAATAATACAGGCTTTATTCTGGATAAAACGATTGCGGTGAACTCGCCAAAGCGAATGGAGAATGTCAAGATCTTGATCGCCAATACTTGTAAGCCATCTGCGTCGCAAATTTTGTCATGCTAATGGTCGACGTTGTCAGCCATGGACACCGACAAGATCAAAGTCTTTGGTGCTCGAGTTAAGGTTGACTCAACGGGTAAACTTGCCGAACTCGAGCGTGCAGAGCGAGAAAAGATGAAGGCAAAAGTGGAAGCGATCGCAGCCCATGGTATCAACTGTTTCGTCAACCGGCAACTCATATACAACTACCCCGAGTCCCTCCTTGCGGAAAAGGGCATCCTGGTCATCGAGCATGCAGATTTCGAGGGTGTCGAGCGTTTGTCGCTCGTAACTGGCGGTGAGATTGCGAGTACGTTTGATCGGCCCGATCTCGTGAAACTTGGGAGGTGCGAGTTGATTGAAGAGATCATCATCGGGGAGGACAAGGTAATGAGAATCTTTGCCACGACCTTGTCCCTGACTGAAGCTTGCAGCTCATCAAATTCTCTGGCGTTGCCGCTGGCGAAGCATGTACCGTTATTTTGCGCGGCTCCACACACCAGATGGTTGATGAAGCTGAACGTTCTCTGCACGACGCTCTCTCAGTACTGTCACAGACGGTGAAAG
>JBBPKF010000735.1:0-10221 GCA_038089175.1 Binderoboletus segoi | reverse complement strand
CCCAGTCTCCTCCGACTTGGGAGCAGCGAACATGTCGACGAGCGTACGCTGGCGCTTCAATTGGCTCGGGGCCGCCGTGGACGCGTTGGACTTGACATTTTCCTGAGACGCGCTGGACGTCATGGGTGTATTGCATGCTGTCGACGCGGCGGTTTCCACGTCTGCGAGGTAGACGACACGCGTAGCCTCCGCCATCCGATGAACGAACAAGAAAGTAGAGGACAAGACGCGAAAACTGCGTCGCGTTCCAACTCGCTTCGACGCGTCGTCCGGCGCGGGGCACCTGCCTATTACGGTCGCATGACACTTGATTGGTTGCACAGCACCGCTTTTGAGAGTTGACCCCGACCAGGAAGACTGAGACGGAATATTTATTACTCAAACTCGTCCGCCGCCACCGAAATCTGCCAAACTGCCTCGCTCAGCCTCCTCCCCGTCGCCGCCGTCCACCAAAAATGCGTCCGGGCGCGCAGATTCAGCCAGGAGACCGTACCTTAATGTCCGCTCGTCCAGACGGCGTCCGACCTCGTTCACCGCAGACACGGCACCTTTGGACGGCAGTTATGTCGATCTGAGCTCCACGTACCATGCCGGATCATCGAGGTAGGGCCGCCTTCTCGCCCGTTTGCCTAGCTGACCTGGAAACACAGCGACGATTCGGACGAGGACACTGCTGGCGAGGACACGGACGACGAACAACATCTCGTCCGTGGACGGCGTGCATCCTTCAAGAGTCTATGTCAAGACGTGCGAGATACGATGAGGAAGAAGAGGCGGCAATTGTCGCCCCCGAGGCGCACTTTGAGTCCCGTGCTTGCCGAGCACGTTGCTGGGCCCAGGACGAATGGCACATCAGGACATAGGCAGTCGTTCACGCGGTCACGGTCCCCGAACATTCGTGCTATGAATAGCTCAGGACAGAGTCCTCACCCAACGACAACTACTCCTATGCCCCACGCACGCCATCGCACCCCTCCGGCTTCGTATGCTCTTCTTCCCGGAGAAGTTTCCATTCGTATTCCAGTACCGCTCGGCGACACATCCTGGACATTCTCCGTCGATGCCCGAAGTCTAGCGGAATCTCTTTTACTTCTCGGGTCTTTGTTCTACGCGAAACAAAAGCTAGCTCTGGATTTCATGCATTTGGACGTGGTTGGCCCTTCGGTATCATCAGGTAAGGCCTCCCCGAATCATAAAACAGCCTATATGCACATCTCCTTCGCAGAAATAAACATTCTATTAATTACCTGCACTATTTATGTCATTTGGTGTCATTCTTCTTTCGTCAAGAAGGCACCTACTCCGGATTCTTTTGATGTGGACGCTGTTCGTGCCCCGTCTCCCCGCGTAGAAATTCGGGAAAGCAGACGTGGTGGCGGTTTGCGTTCGTCCCCAAGCAAAACGCACTTTGGATTTGTGTGGATGAGTGTACCGAAGAACTTCAGGTGTGTTTATGGCTTAGAAATCTCTGCACGTCACCACTCACATGGTTTAGGCACTGCTCGGATGATGGTGCACTGACGGGGCTGTTATTTGCACCCCTCATTGCCATCGCCCTGCTGTCGTCCTCACTTCGTCAAGTTATATCACCCAACCCCACTTTACTACCGCCCGATTGGCTGATAGAAGCTCCTCGTGTTCTAGAAGATGCACATGCACCATTGTCCGCTCTGGACGCTTTAACATCGTCCAGACGTAGCCTGGTCGATTTTGCAACCCTCTGTTCATTCATTCTCCTGGTCCAGATCTTCTCTTCATCATGGTACGAAGCAAGGTATCGCAGGGGACGGAATGTCCCCGAGGGTGAACGTGGCTCTGTACCACGCAGCGAAGTACGACGGACGTGGACGTATTGGGTATATTCATATGTTCTCACTCTGGTCGCATTGTTGCTCCGATACCTACTTGCAAGTAATGGTGTCATCCTTTGGCAAAGTAAGTATTCCCTGGCTGTGTGCATACAGCCGGCTTATCTCAACGGATAGGCCTCAGCCATTTCGATATAATCACGGGTTCCGTATTCTTTCAGTTCTGCTTATACATCGCTCTACGACTGGCTCATGGAGGTTTCACCCTTGGTGAACTTGCCGTTGTATGCTTTGGTGGATTGTCTTTGGCTCTGGAGCTTCTCAATCTCACGAGAGCACGGGTAAGCGAGTAGTCATATGGTAAATGATAGATACTAACTACTTTCGACCAAGCTATGGCCAAAGAGGACACCTTTCATCAAGTCTTTTCGCTTTCCAACCCCCCTTCTTGTTTTTCAGGTTGCGCTCGTAGCTGGGGCACTGCTCACCGGGTTCCTACTGTCTCCACTGCTTGCGCTATCCCGCCATATAGCACAGAGACCTGTCCGTCGACTCAAATTTCCCCACGAAAAGTCTAGACATCGACGAGCACTCGCTGCCGGATTCTATGTTGGCACCATCGTGATTGTAGCAGGCCTAATTGGACCGTGGACGTGGTTGTGCCTCGGCAAACGTGACCCGTGGTTGTGGGTAATATTTTGGATTCTCCAGGGGAAGAGAAAGTGGACTCGGCCACTACTGCTTGGCTACTGGGCCCTGCTGGGTAGTATAAGCGTTGCCGGATGGAACCGACAGTTATCGAGGTCCCGGAAGTACAAGCCACGGAATGCAACAAACGGCTTGGGAGACAATGGGACACTTTCAGCGCCAACGATACAAACCCAGAGATCTGCAGAAGCAGTTACACCAACCACACCACCAACGACAGGAATAGGGCTTACATTTGCAAACCTTCCGAACCTTCCGAACTTGCCCAACGGGACGCAGGTGGCGACAGAGCTACTGGACGCCGCTGACAAGCGCGTTCCAACACTGAGCGTCAATGCTCGCCGGAAGTTCTTCCATGCGTTGGCGGTGGTTATGTTTCTGCCGGGTGTGGCTATTGACGTCAGTGGTGCTTACTCGTGTCATGCGTGCTGCTGATGAGTGGATCGTGCGAAACAGCCAGCATTTACACACTTGTCGTTCAGCGTTGCGTTCGCCTTGTTCATCTTTGCAGAATACGTGCGATACTTTGCCATCTACCCGTTCGGTGCCGCTGTGCATTTGTTCATGAACGAGTTCCTGGATCAGAAGGACCGTGGGACGGCGATTTTGGGCCATTTTTACCTGCTGACGGGATGTGCGGGCTCACTGTGGCTTGAAGGGTGAGTGGGTTGGTCAGTCAGAGGGCCGGAAGCTGAGTGGAGGATCCAGGCCATCGCAGATTCTGATGTACACCGGCATTCTTGCACTGGGCGTGGGGGACGCGCTCGCGTCAATCATTGGAAAGCGATTTGGAAGGCACAAGTGGTCAGCGAGTTCTTCAAAGACGATCGAAGGGAGCATCGCATTTGCGGTGTCTGTGATAGCGTGCGCATGGGTTCTGCGTGTGCTTGGGCTTACAGAACGGTTCTCGGTAGGCATTCCAGTCGAGGTGCGCATTTGATGTTGACGGACGGATCTAGATGACACGCTACGGGGTTGTTGCGGTGTTGTCGTCGGTGTTGGAGGCGCTGTCAGAACAGAACGACAATTTGACATTACCATTGTACACGTGGAGCATGTTGGCTGTCGTGGGTGTCATGTGACTGGGTAGTGGTAGTGGGCAATGTGATTGCGATTCAGAAGGATGTTATTAGTAGCTGGTCCCAGCGTACTCAGCTCCACTCGCACTTTCGGGTCTGGTATGTCTCTCGTTCTCTCTCTCGCCGTCTCGCCGGTTAGCTTGACGCTTCCCAGCCATGCTCGTCACACGAACCACGTGATCATGCCAATCCCAGATACTAATGACCCCCGCGCCCCCAGGCTCGCCCCGCCCGCCCTCGCAACCCCGTTCCCCCTCCTCCAGGATCCCTCCTTACAGATGCCCTTCCAGCTCTTTCTCAACCCCTCCGAACGCGTACGCAGACCCTCGCGCCCAGCAACCGCCTCCATTCTCGACGGGCCTGTCTCCTTTGTCCTTCCGGCTCCGCCCATTCCATCCGGCCAAGATCTCCTAGTATGTTCTTTCCCCCTTTTCGCCCATCCGCGGCCCACATTCTCCTAGCCCACCCCACTTGCGCGCGCGGATGGCGATGCTTCCGACCGCTGCGATGCCATGAGCGGTATGCGTGTCTATTTTCTCCGTTCTGCGGACCTTGATTGACAAGGCCCTCTCCCTATACCCTGACACGAACGAACCCCTGCCAAAGATGGCACGACTGATTCGCGATCACAAGTAACGCCTTCCGACTACGATTGGGTCTCGTTCATAGCTGCCTACGCATCCGGCCAGTGGAACCCTCACCGAACTCCACATCCGCCCCGTTCTGCGTTTGATCCCGCATGGACTGGCGTGCAGTCCCCACCTTCGGACTCCCAGCCCTTTACGCATCCTAACAAGTCGAGTCAGCCTGGTGCACCCTCGTTGGAATTCCCCTTTCCTGCGCACCCTATCATCTTGTCACCAAACTCTGACACAGCCAACGATAAGGAGCCCAAGAATCAACCCACTGTCTCCCCTGAGAAACACTTCTCGAAGCTGTCTCCACCGCCAGCTTCGTTGATCGGCCGTCGCTTCCGTAAATCGTTCAACGATCTTCGACCAGCTACTGCTCATACAATGCAGCTTTCCCTCGACGGCACCCAGAGCTTTACTATGACTCCAGACGCGACTACTGCCGCTGCAACCATGCGTTGGGCTGCCGCTAGAGTAAACATTTCTCCGCTTGCGTTGCCATCTCCCGAGCATGAACTCACGGATCCTATGCGTGGTGTACATGCTGCTATCCCGGGGGCCCATGCACCTGAGTATAGTCCTCCGCTCAATCCCGGAACTCCGGGAAACAATCGTAAAACACGCTTGGATAGCTTTTGGGAAGGGACCCAGGACGTTGGCGACGATAGTGACCGGCTGTCGACAATCCAAAGCTCAAATCCTGGGTCACCAACACACCCTACAATAGATGCAGATACTCGACCTCCTCTAGACCAGGCTTGGAACACTTTAGTTCCGTCTGTTTCCGCACCTTTAACACAACAATCGCCCGAGGAACACATTGAAGAGGACTACTTCACCACATCTAGTTCTCGTGCAGACACTCTGAACACTGACGTTCGCACGGCCACAGATATACCGACTGTATGGCAAGAGTATCTGAACAACCAGCGAGACAGCGAGCCTCTCGATATACATGTGACGACCAGTCCGCCCTTGCCACGTAGAGTATGTCTCACTCGCCACACATCCTCCCCTTTACCTGTTTCGGCTGCCGCGGAGAGGAGGTTCGCTGGTGGGCGATCAGTCTCTGAAACGTTAAGCAGCTATAGATCAGGACGTGTCGCGAAGGAGGAACATGTGTTCTTGGAGCTGGAATATCTTTCTCCTCCCAATCCTCCGGATGAGCTCGAGCGAAGACGTGCGCTCTACAAGTAAGTATATGTGACATACGGACCATACCCGCGGTGGCATATTGACGAGCGGTAACCAGATTCAACATATGGAATACTGCACCCGATATCAATTTTGATCGTATCGCTCACTTGGTCAAGCTTGTATTCAATACCAAAAGCGTGTGTATATCCCTCGTTGACGGTACAGAACAGTATGTCATCCGTGTTGTCATCCGACGGGACAATTCACTGACTTTGGCGGAACAGATGGGTCAAGTCTCAGTGTGCGTGTTTCGAGTTCACTCCCTGCTCTGACGGTCACCCATTGATGTAACAGGTGGCGCATCGTTCACGCGTTGTTCTCGCATGACTTCGTTGTGTGCACACAGCATCCTACAGCGGTATGTTTCTACGCACTATTGTTTTGTGTTTCCTTGATATTCCTTAGTTGTGATGAGCCTACCGTCATCCTAGACACCCTCGCTGATTGGCGCTTCGCAAAGAACGTACGCGAGAATGTTGCCAGTGTCTGTCTGTCTCCAACCGCTAACGTGGTTCTAGCCATTTGTGACCGGGAACCCCCATGCTCGATTTTACGCGGGTGCACCACTGCGCACCCAGGATGGGTATAATATTGGCAGGTAATATACGCGGACGTTTTGCGACGGGAGGCTTATGCAGTGGTAGTCTGGCCCTGATGGACGATTCTCCAAGGCAAGATTTCTCGCCTCGTCAGCGACACACTCTCAAGGAATTTGCGGTGGGTAGCAGGTTCGGCATTTCCTGCAATGCTGACCGCCCCCAAGGCTGTGGTGATGCGTGAGATGGAACTGTGGAGAGACAAGGTCCGCCTGTTCAAAAAGCCTAGGCTTTCCGATAATCTTCTTTTGCAGATCCAGCTTCGTATACGGGACAAGATCCAAACATCCGTGAGACTTTTTTTTTTGACTGACTTCGAGGCACTTGTTAAATGCGATCTTAGATGGAACAGTTTAGTAGAGAATGCTTGGAGATCGACCAGCAAGAATCCCAGAACACCGATATGTATGCATCGGCGTCCATGGACAAGATATATGATCGCGCAGCCAGGCTCGTGAAACGCACGTTGGATGTCGAGGAAGTCCTTGTCATGGACGTCTCGCACTGCGATGTGCTTGAAACCCTCAGTGCAGAAGCTACCGTGTCAGTGGTAATGCACAACGGTAATGCACAGGCCCGTGCGACTTCACGGACGCTTACTGCCGATGAGCAAAACAAGCTCAACGCATTCTTTGAACAATTTCCGGACGGCAAGATTTCTGAAGGAATCTTGCCAGTTTGCTTTCGCCCGTTTATACCAACTCACATACAGTATGCTTTAAGTGAGTAGCTAGACCTCTTTTGGTGGTGACTAGCATCTCACTACGTCAAAGCTGTCCCGGTCTTCAACATTGACAAGCGACCTTTTGCATTAATCTGCGCCTACAATGCTTCCGACCCATCGCGCCGTTTTGTAAGCAATAGACGTTCGCATGCGTCATTTCGTTTACCTCGTCCATGCAGTTGGAGGGTCACGAATTGTCCTATTTGCGTGCCATCGGTGCTGTTTCGTGTATGCGCATGACGGTCTCTATTAATCGCTATACCAGGTGTAATAATCCTCTCCGCCGTGCTAAAGCGACGCATGATGCTTGCAGATCAGGCTAAGAGCTTGTTTATATCCAAGTCAGTCACCTTCTTCCACCTTGTACGGTAACGTCTGACGGGAGTCTAGTATATCTCATGAATTGCGAACACCACTTCATGGAGTAAGTGCCAATTTTTTTCCTTCTGCGATATCGGATTAAGTTGTCCATGCAGATATTGGCAGCTGCAGAACTATTGGCTGACACTCCGTTGAACCCCAGCCAGCTGTCGTTCTTGCACACTGTCCAGGCATGCGGCACATCACTTGTGGAAACTGTGAATCACGTGCTAGATTTCACGAAGCTCAGCGGAAACGTGAAGTCGGGTGGTGTTGACAATGTCATCACACGGACAAGGTATGCTATCTGTAATCCCACAGAGCCCAGGCATATGTTACATGCATAGAGTCGATTTGGAGCAACTTGTCGAGGAAGCGATCGACGGGTCATGGATGGGCTATTGCGCACGCGGCTCGAACAAGGGCTCGGAGATAGGCAGTGTATATGCACCTAATTCGAATCCGCAAGCTTCGAGTGTCATGTCTGCTCCGGAGACTCCGGAGAACATAGAGATTGTCGTCGATATCGATCGTCGTGAAGGAGTAAGCCCATCACCACGGACTTTCCTTGCGCTTTTCTCAGACCAGGATCACGTAGGGGTGGATGCTGAAGTGCGACAAAGGCGGTATACGCCGAGTATTGATGAATTTGTTTGGGAACAGCCTGAAGTTCACATCAGTGGGTGAATTATGTTCCCTTTTCGCCTTTGCTCACTCGTCGCGTGCAGAATGGCTATATTCACGTATCGCTAAGACAACTCTCGGCGCCCGACGATATTGTGAATAAGATGGTCAAGATGGAACTATGTGTGAGCGACACTGGGAAAGGCATGAGTCAAAATTTCCTCAAGGTCAGTTGCTTCTTTCTGAGAATAGAAGTTCGTCGTGGATAACGCAATCATCAGAATCACCTATTCCGTCCATTCTCGCAAGAGAACCCTCTACAGGCTGGAACGGGTTTAGGCCTTGCCATCGTGAGCAGCATCGTCCGATCCCCGAGCGTCGCCGGGAAAGTAGAGGTCATCAGCGAGGAAAACGTGGGAACGGAGATCAAGGTGGTTTTTGAGGCCGAAATACTTGAAGAGGGCTCGAGTAATATTCAAGACCGATTCTTCTTTGATGACGAGACGCGAGCACCAGTGGTCTCCTTCCTTGGCTTCAAGAAACGAGCTCGTGGCATTCAACTTCTCAACGAGGTTCTCCGCAAATATATCTTTACCTGGTGGGGTTTCACGCCTCAAAAAGAGGGTGCGGAGCTCGGTGATATCGTTATTCTCAACGAGGACCCCTCCCCTGTCGTCAGCGCCCTCGAAAAGATGGACACACATCGGTCGTTCGTCATTCTTTCTTCGAGACGTGGAAGTCCTCGTTTAATGGGGATTTGCAACACGTACGAGACCAACGGTGGTTTCTGTCGAGTTGTACACAAACCTGGTGGACCCCTCAAACTTCGGACGGCCCTGAAGCAACTTCTCCGAGCAAGACAGCGGCGACGACATCGCATTGTGAATTTAGCCAACTCAGGAATGTGTTCTGAAGAGAGCGTTTCCCTTCAGTCGACCATTTTCGCCGACGAACTCTCGGAATCTTCCTTCGAGACACGCCGACGTGGTAGCATCTACAGCTGGCGAGACCAATCAATGTTGCTATCCACAGGCGTTTCTAGCGCCTCAGTGTCTATATCTCCCGAGTCGGAGAAAGACCTCGTCTACCAACCCACGGATGCTGAACAAGCAATGACGATGCCGAGCATCAATAACTCAACACTCGTGGTCGGAGCCAACGGGACCCTGCTAAAAGCGTCGGTTGGATCTGTCGAGTTGACCAAACCGTGTCGAAAGGTATTGGTCGTAGAGGATAACAGCATCCTCCGTAACTTGCTGTCGGTGATCTCATCCTTGGCAGTGTTCGTCTTCGCTGACCTGCTTGTGATGTAGTGCCAAGTGGCTCACCAAAAAGGTACGCAAACTCCCGAACGTTTGGGACGTTTTCTTTCTTAAACTCTTGAAGGGCTTTGAGTATCGTGAAGCCGTAGATGGCCGTCAGGGAGTAGAGATCTTCAAGACCGAAGCCCCATTTGAGTGAGCGATGCTTCTCGATGTCGGGTGCTTCGCCTCATATTTCCTTAGCGTAGTGCTGTTAGATTTGTCTATGCCAGTCCTCGATGGTAAGCTACAGTAGTACTCTATCGATGATACATTCATCTCGTGGTAGGAGTCGGCGCTACCGTTGAGATTCGCCAGATCGAACGTGCGCGCCCGAATCAACAGTCGAGCGTGATCTTGGCACTGACAGGCATGTCCTCGCTCGAGGATAAACGGAAAGCCTTTGAGGCCGGCATGGATGGATAGTGCGTTTTCCATCTACCCTGCAAAGCTCCCTGATGAACGTTCACATGATCCGCAGCCTTGTCAAACCTGTCGCATTCAGAACGTTAGCTGACATGTTTCACAAACTGGGTCTCGCTTGACCCAGTGCAAACCCATCGCATTCGCAATGTATACACGCCTGCACAACAACACGATCGGACATTGACAGACTCACTCGCCCGTGATTTTTCTTTTGCGGAGGACTCACATGTGTTTACTCCTTTGACGTCTAGCACGTCCCGCATTACCTTTCTCTTCCCTTTCAGTTTTCGGTTGACTCCATGACTCTTTGCTCCACTGTATCGATCCTGTCCATGCAGACTACATAACCACCTTTCGTCCCGCCATGTCCTACCATCGCACTGTCTACCCTTCATTATGGTTGCTCTGCTATACCACCTCGCTGACCGTTGTTTTGTACATCTACCTTAATACTCGTTCCCAAGCATCTTCTTTTCCAGGTCGATTCCCCTGGAATGTATTAGCTAATAATTATTTAAAACATGGCCTTGAACTCTCCAAATCTAATGGGCAAGACACAAACAAGAGCTAAAAATTCGGCACTTAGCGATGGTCTCTATTCGAGGGTCTTGGAACAACAGGAACGACAGTCTGCTTGCTCTAGGATTACATATGTACACATAAATGAAGCACAGATCCGCACGACGAGACGATTCCTGGAGGACGCACGGCCGGATGTTGAACGGCGACTGCTTTCCATCTACGCGTACGCCCACTTGCCCACGCC
>JBBPKF010000734.1:0-10228 GCA_038089175.1 Binderoboletus segoi | reverse complement strand
TATTCACGCTCGTGCAGACCAAGGCAGTCGCAGATGCGATCGTGGCCAAGAATTTCGCCAAGGCAATGTCCCTGCACGACCCCGAGTTTTTGCAGAGCCAGGAACACTTTCACACCATGTCGATTCTGTACATGGAGAATCACCTCCCAGAAGAACAGGTCAGTCTCGCCCCTGGGTGCATCCATTCCCGTCTGACTCATCATTGCAGCGAACGCGGGTTAAGCCCCTTACACGTGACCCTCGCTCAACGACGTTCGTCTGACCTCGTCCCATTTCAGCATCGGTGCGCCTGCCGGTGCTATGAATGCCGCTACGCCGGCCGCAGTCCGCTACTGTATCAAACAAGGCCATACCCCACTCACCGTGCACAACGGCTTCCGCTGTCTCCTCGACGATAAAACCCACGAGCTCTCCCGGCTCGGCGTCGACGGCTGGACCGCCTGCGGCGGCTCCGATCTTGGCGCGAACCCCACGTTGCCTAACGTCGACCTCGATGCGGTCGCGTCCCGCTTCCAAGAGCATGACCTGCACGCGCTCCTACTCATTGGCGGGTTCGAGGCCTTCAATGCGCTCCTAATCTTGGACGAGGCGTGCAAGCTGTACCCAGCGTCCAACGTGCCTATGACCGAGTTCAGTCTGGGGAACGACACGAGCCTGAACGAGTTCTTGGACGCGTGTGATTCGATCAAGCAAAGTCCGTCGGCGAGTCGGAATTGGACGTTTGTGATCGAGACGCAGAGAAGCAAGTGCGGGTACATTGTGACGATGGGCGCGCTGGCGGTGCGTGGATTGTTCCGGGTCGTGTTTGGTATTTGCGGGCGGGCGTGAGTTAGACAGGCGCATCATTGGTGTCCCCCCTACACGGCGCACGGATCTCGACGTGTTGCGCGACGACGTCAAGTTCCCCAAGCTGCGCTATGGGCTGGACGCCAACGGCAAGAACGAAGGGCGTCCCGTGATCCGGCACGTCCTCCGTATGTCCCCTTCTCCCCGTTCTGTTCGCTTGCCCACCATTTCCCGTTTCCCCACTTACTTCGACCCTACCCTGACAGGAACGAATACGCATCGACGGTCTGCGCGACCGACGTGATTACCAAGATGCTCAAAGAAGAGGGTGGCACGCTCTTAATGGAATGAGCGAATGCTAAAGGTACAATAAGTGTATGGATAGACTGAATGAGTAGACTCGGCATACCTCAGTCGTGAAGGAATGAATGACTGACCAACAGCATTCCACAAATTTGTGTTGTATATCCTGAGGCATGGAGGGCTATATGCGAATGGACGGAGGTCGAAGTGAGACAGGGAGAGGCGGTAAATTCATGAGTTGCCTGCAATCTTTTCATGTCTGTGACGTGATATGAGTAAGGAGAATGGCAGGTGGACCATGACAAACCATGTTACAAATTTCCTTCTCACTTGCCATCATTTTCTGATATATGCCACCATTGACTTTCCTACAGACTATCTGGAGCATTGTACTATATGTAACTACTATGCAGCTTTACCTCCTGGCACTATGAGTATGGCTCTTCTACTATGGATGACTCACTCCTAGTTAGGTTCTCTTACACCTAACCATTTCCCCCAATCCATCAGCCCATTTGTCATAAGGTTGTATGAGAACACCTTTCTCTTTCTGCCCTTCCCTTCCATGGTGTTCTATACCCTTCTTTATTTTTCCTTCTTTGACTGGTTTATGTTGATGCATTATTTGTTCTCTCTAAACAATAGGACCCTATACATATCTCATAATCTTAAAGACACAGCTATTTGTGCAAGGTACTGTGAGGAATTAGGTCACCAACTTGTGCAAATTAGCTCGCATGCAGTAAGGAAGGCCGAACACCAAATGGGCACTTGCAGGCAACATATTGAGAACGACCGAGGTCATTAGGGGGGCACATTGACATTGGGTGCTGCTGTCCGATCCTGATGTGGTGGAGTATGATACTGTCCCCCTTCCTCAAGTGGTTCAGCCAAATGAAGCGTGAAGAGTTTGGCAAGTGCGATGGGAGAGGCTCACTTTCAATATCATCATCTGGTTCATTTGCGCCTCTATGGTTTTTGTCACTGCTGTCCCCCATTTCGTCACTTGTCTTACGGAACACGCCTACGGCACCTCAGAGCTGACGTCACATTTGCATACGAGGTCGCCGAACAACGTGTACTCCGCGATATGCGGCGAGGTAGTTGGTCTCGCACAGGTCAACTCGACGCACTGACAAGTCCCCTCCGTCACCTCCACGAAGATCATCCTGCAGCAGCATGTCGTGAAGTGCACTTTCATATTCACCCACCCCTGGTTTTGCACACATTAGATACATGATCCAGGTTCGGAAAGAGGCCGAGGATAATAGTCAGAGAAGACTCAGCTGCCAGTCATGGACGTGTTGCACCAGGTACGCATCCACACGAGACCATGAACGAAGGACGCGCGTACAAGTCAAATCGATGTTGTCATAAAACATACGAAGATAGTCGCACACCACCCCCAAGCACGGTATCCTATTCCCTCCCTGCGGCCATGGTGACTGGATGACTCCGCAGATATTGTTCAGATCGCGATATTTCGCGATGGTATCAGTGAGCTTCGCTAGAGAAGTGATGGTAGAATCGCCAGTTCCGGAGGTCTTTCTGAACTTGGCCAACAACCCCCTTGCTGCCCAGTTGAAGCAGGCCGATTTACTCGTCTCCCATGATCTCTCCCCAGGATCTGTAAATGCAGCTGAGTTAATGCTGCAGCGGACTCAGGCACGAGGGATGGAAGAGATGATATCGCTGAGAACACGTTGCCAATTGCTCCGGAACCTGGTCAAACTCGCTTAATTGAGACGATCGAAGAAACGACAGTTGACTTTGCTGTTTCTTGCTTTTGAGGGCCAGAGCTGCGGATGTCCTGACAGCCTGAGTGGATGGAAAGCGCTTCAAGCGCCGTTACTGCAAACAAGCAGAAACTAGTGTAAATTGCGCATTCCAGATCAGGACGAGGACACACGGAAGCAGCCTAGGACGATGGGAAACACATTAGTACACGCGCGCAGATGGCCAGAGCGACAGGATGATAAGACTCATACTCACCCGGAATGGTTCGTACGGCACTGGACATGCAAACGGCGGCAACAGGACCATCAAGCGGTGACGAGAATTCTGGGTTGATGCCAAAGGAGATATGGGATGCATTAGTGTAACGAGTCAGACCGACAGTTCACTATCTGTCACAGCTCGTAGCCTTACCTGCTCCTGCGTGAAACCACGGTAGAGGTGGTGGTTTAGGAAGCGACTTCACGAAGTGGTCATAGTCGTCCGACATCCAACAATCAGATAAGTAAATCGGTAGTCCCTGGTCGACTGCACGCAGCTCCTTTATCATTTTACCATACCGGTCCTTCGACGTGGAATGGGAGGTCGGCTTGGGTTCGTTGAGCAACTCGATTCCAATGATATTACTTGTCGGGGGATCGTGCTCCGATCGCAGTGACCGCACCTCGGACGGTAAGCTGGAGGCTGGATCGAGTGGTGAATAAAGCCGTAGGAGCAGAAGTCCCCGAGTGAGAATCTTGGTTCTGCTTCCCGGGAGCTGCATGCAAGTCTGTAGATAACGTTAGGAAGTTGGATTGAAGGGGGGTGAATCGCGGACTGAACAGGACACCGATGTCATAAGACTGAGCGGTCTCGACTGCTCGCACGACTCTGATCCGAGCACTCTCGAATACACCTTCCAGGCCACGGAAATCCGACCCCGGCGGCAAGGGGCGATCAAGACTGCAAAAGTGATAACAACCAATCTGAACGCACGATCTTGTGAAGTGCAATCCCAGGCGGGAGGATGAAGTGTACTGGGATCCGCACTGAGTTTATGTCCCTGGCTACGAGCCACTAGAAATTGCTGCTCGTGATCCATGTGTCCCAAGGGCTTTCCAAGATTTCCTTCGCATAAGGGCCTCTGGCAACATCCAAGTCACTCTGCGCAGGAGGCGGAGTCCGTAATCCACCGTTCCAGGATGAATGAGGGACTTGTCCGCTCGGCGATCATGTTGAATGCGGGAACACCGTCTCCTTACCAATGTTTACACCCCTTCGCTTTCGATAACGATATCGGATCTGCTCGCCAGTGACATGATCACCTAAATACAATGGACTTGCTCGCGAGGGTCCAATATTGTAAGCAGCAGGAAATCTTGCTTGCCACTGGCACATTCGGAGAAGACGAATTTAGGAACGAGTGTGATGTCAAAACGAAGTGCGGTTAGCTAGTCGCGTCTGCCCCATGCCTGAGTCCGGTGACCAGACTATCTGCCCCATCCCGCTTTCCTCCAGTCTCATACTCACGACTGGAGGTAAGCAATCCATACCTATTCGCTACCAATATTCACATAACGATATATTACAGTCCACGATCATTCCATTCAATATCCGACACTCTCCTGGGTGGCCCACGATTATCTAGCTATCCAAGACTCTGCCACTCCTTCTGAGCGGGCATTCTCATCCAATGGGCTCACGGGAATCCCTCATCGCAACCGGCTTGCACCCCACGTCTCCGAAACCCTGCAAATGTTGAAGGGCGGTTACCGTGATGGACACATTGGGGCCTTGGTTGACTCGGGGTGGCTAATGATATATTCAAAGCAGTGGTATTCTCCTCGAAGGACTCTGATACGGAGGGCAGTAGGATGTCTGAATAGATGTATAGGTATTGTCGATGGTTCAAAGTCTTGCTAAAGCTGAACGCGTCCGAACGCGAACCAAACACGCGGTCAGGTTCAATGCCTGCCCAGTTCGGCGTTCACAAGTCTGGCCGAACCGAACGTGTCCATCACCATACTCGAAGTGCCATTCCTGCGTTGCTACACTTTCTTTTCGTATCCACAGTACATATGCTGGTATGTACCACTCTACTGTATAAGATGTTTGCAACTGCTCGCTCAGTATCACTGGAACATGTAATCTAGCATTTCCATGTCGTGGACAGCGAGGATCAGCTCGCCGTCAACCGCACCTTCCGGTCTTCGCACTGCACAGTTCACATTCATGGGGTATCGCACCTCGCCAATCTTTCCAGACCAGTCGAAACCGAGTAACATCCATTCTGCTCCATCCTTCCCCACCATCAGGTTTGCATCACGTACGTCTCCGTGCACCAAATTCCTCTGGTGAAGATCCTCTAGTTTTTTTCTGAGCTCTGCCTTAAGCCTTTCCTTCTGGTCACGGCAGAGGCTATGCTTGGCACTGTGAAAACATGTGTAGCTGTTGAGAAGATCCATGGCGATCATGGACCACCCCCCTGGGATCGATTCGAAACCCCTTAGTGATGGTGCAATTCCCCAGGCTGCGAACTGCTCATGCGCCACCCGACCATATCTCTGAACAAACTTGACACAAAATTCCTCTCCGGCATCCGTCTCCACAACGAAGAGCAGCTTGGTTCCCACCATGCGGCTATAACTGAAGTGCACCTGACCCTTCCCATCCAGGCTCGTGTAGCAGCGAGGATAAGGAAATGCTGGCTGCAGGTCACTGAATTTTTCAGGAGCGCGGTAAAACTCGTCATACAGTTCCTTCAGTGATTGGCAGGCCTTTGTGAATGCACCTATATGACGAGCGGCAGAACGGCGCATTATGTGATCCGTCGGATGCTAGAACAAAGGCAGAGTCACAGAGAGGACTTGGTAACCAGGTTTGTCGACCCAGGTTGTCCAGACTGCGCCTGAGAAACCGATATGGGGGCCTAGGGTGTTTCATCAGCAGGAATAGAAGCAGGCAGGTGGTGGAAAGACCTACCGATGATGGTGATAATGAGACAAGGAAAGTTGAACCGCATGTCATTCCTCCAGGCTTTCACCATCTCGCATTTGCTTCCTTCTGCATAGCGGCGTAGTGCCTGGAAGTAAGGCTCGGCACCCCCAGAACCAATTTCAGATTTGACCTCCAGAATTACATACTGGCGACCGTTCATGTGCAGGTCTCCACTGGTGTGGCGACCACTGACAGAGTCCGGTAGGATCCCTGAACCATGCATACGCAGGATGTCGAAAACTGCTTCCAGTCGCCCCTCATCTGTTTCGTAGAACTTGGACATGTCCGAGGAAAGTTGAAGAGTAAAAGCATTATCCTCGCTGGTTGGCTGATGGGTATGGCAATCATCTACGAATTGGCCGAAGACGGGATGTAGGAGCGTGACTGGGGTGGTGAACGTATATCCAGATCTGTTCCACTCGATGCTGTACTCCGAGTCGCTTGATTGCGAATTAGGGCTCATTGGCGGAACGCGATCCCACAGCCGGATAAACTCTAATGACGAGTGGGTGGCAGAAAGGATAGCTACAAAACTCGCCATTAGGTAAGGAACAAAATACAGCGGTAAATGCGCACAAGCACTGGGCGCGACAACGACGATGAGCCACGTCCTGCTATCACCTTGGGTGAAAAGCGTGGATAACTGGAGGTGTCCACCGAGCTCCTGATTACCATCCAGACCCCACTTCCCGAGTTCATCTTTTAAGTTTTCTCCACGAGGGAATGAAATTTTGTAAAGGCCAAGATCTTTTGCGTATACGTCGGCAAAGCGTGCCGGTCTCTCACTCTTGATGGCATTTTTGAGGGCTCCAACAGTCTTGGTAGGCGAGATCTTGACCGGGAAGATGGTACGTGTCGGTTCACCGCGCACCCAGCACTGGAGGGACAGGTCTGGGACGACGACAGCGGGCCCAGCATGCAGGTTCCGATCACAGACGACCGCTGCCGTTACATGGACACCTGGTGAACGCGTGTGTGGTCATGATATTTCTACACATACAAGACGGTGGTTTGACAAGGATATGAAGATGGTCGTCGACAATATCATTCCCGAAACAGCTCGACAGCTTCCTCATCGGATCTAGGGGTGCAGGAAGCTCCAGATCTGCGAGTTTCTTCTCGAGTTCATCGTTGTCTGGCAAGTCCAACTGATAGAGACCAAGATCACTGGCATCGACGTAGCGAAGGGTGTTCCTAACTTCATCCTTGATCGCCTTTTTGAGGTCGCAGATGGCTGCTGTTGTTGGAATCTGGACTTCGAAGATCCGACGAGGGTGATTGCCGGAGATGAGACAGTTGAGAGCAATTTCCTCGCGAGGGGCACTGGCAGCCATGTCTAGTGAATCAGACAAACAAGACTCTCAGAGGACGCGTCTTTGTTGTATTTCGGCAAACTCCGAGGTGCATCATTCCAGGTGTGGGACTCGCCGAGTCGCTTGTGTCCCTGTGACGTTGACACAAAGATAGGGGCTGACGAGGTGGATTTGGATGCGCGGTAATGCTTTGATAGTGAGGGTTGAAACGCTGAACATTGAACGTTGACGGCCCCCTCGCTGAGCGCCGGCGTTTTCTGTGTCGATCCGTGCCTTCCCCAGTCAACATCCTCGTCTCCAGTCGCTTCGACTCTTTGCACCCATCGCCGTCCCCGAGGTCGTGACGGTTCCCATTGCCATCGTTACCACTCCTCGACTCACGGACTCTTCGTTACGAACCTGGCTGATTGGCACTCGGGCGTTCACAACCCTTCTCAGTGCTCATTCGATGGACGCGGAACCAAGCGTCAGAGTTCCTCTAATTGTCCCTTGGCCACCCTCCTCTCTCCCGAGCAATGTCGCAGTGGGGCGATCGCGTCCCGCCAATCCATCAAAGGTGAGAGCTGTCCCGCCATTCATGCCCGATGCGCTCATGCCTCAATAGCTGCAACTATTCATTCCCAGACACTCGGATCGTCGAATGTGCTGCTTGCCGGGCGCTGGTTCCGTCAAGTCTAACATGCAGTCGTCTTCAAATCGAACACCCAACATTGCGCCATACCACGCTTCAATCCCTACCCTGTCATGGCACCCATCTCCAAGACCGCGTGCACCCCGCCTCGGTGACTATCACATACGCATACCTCACGCCCTCCGCGACGTCCGCAACAACGCCACCCTCGAGCGTCAGCGCAGATAGTGGCAGCGGGACGCGCATGACAGCGTGCTCAGGGTGCGTATGCGTTTCGGGTACAACGCACGCCTGCCTGCTTATATGCCTGGTGGTGTGTGTTAGGCCTGTGTGCTGGCGCTAGCTCCACCCATCCTCGGTCCATCGCGATCGCGATCGCGCAGAGGCGCGTGCCGAGACGGGCGACGGAACAACCGTCAGTTAGTCCGCGTAAGTCGCTCGAGCCCATTCTTGCCGTGAGTCCTCGCTTCTTTTCCGTCTCTGGTATCTAGAGCCGGTGTGCGGAGAGACTGATATGGTCTCGGTCCAGACCTTGCCGGGAGACCGCTTATGTCGACGCCGGGACTACAGCGGTACGAGAATGCGAGCGGGTACAAGAAGAGAGCACAATGTTGATCTCGCTTATCCAGACGTAACCGCTGTTTTCTATCCGTTTGCATGCATAGTCCGGACCCATCAACGCACGAACCCACCATGGCATCCTGTCCAATCACTCAGAGTCAAAGGAAGCATCCATGCCCATAGAGGACGAAGATGATGAGCTCGAGCTCGTGTATCCAGAGGCGAACGCCGGATGCAGGTGCCGTACAAAGTTGTGTAGGCACGGTGTCGCACCGTCCGAGAACAAGACCACATCATACTTCGGAGAGCGTGTTTTAGGAGTACGACCTTCCTAGCTTCGGACACAAAGGACCGGTGACAGACACGCCAAAGAAGCTGGCCGCTGACGACGTGAAGAAAGCCATCTTGGGCGACTTGTGCGCGAGATTGGGCCCGTCGTCGCTGCTCGCCTCGCTCCTGGTGATGCCGTCCAACGTGCAGACCCGCTAGATAGGGCACGCATCGTCAAGGCCGTACTCACTCAACCCGCGTTGTTACTCTTCGACGAACCTTTAAGTCAGAGGTGCACGTAAACTACCCGTGGCCTCAGGGAAGGCCGAGCAATACTCCAGATCGCTCGTCTGGTGTAACCCACCAACACCTGGTCTTCTCTACCTTGATGATGATTCCCTTCTGGCTGGCAAGTCCTCGGTCACTGAGGGCTCGAGCCCGCCGCTATTACGTCAACTATCGCATGATGGAGGCGGTCGCTGCATTCCCCATGTCTATCGCACGTTCAGTCACGAGGAGTCGGGTTCTTAGCAACTGACCGCTCATGATCTCATAAAAATGTATAAAAACAGAAATGAAAACAGGGCAATTTTAGGAGAGCAGGAGAGTTGGGTACCGATACATCCTTCATGTCCTTCACAGAAAAAAGGTCAGTCGGACCTGCACGGCCAACATGAGCCCCTATTCGTTGCTCCCTTGTGTCGAACTGGTGGTTAGAATTAAAAGACGAGAACATTAGTTTCTCCGTGAAAGAATGGGGGCAGGAGGGAAGAACTATGAAACAGAGGTGGCAAGGGCCGAAGGGATCCTCGACGACCCTATCGGCCCTTCCGACACGTCCGGCGATTTACTGGAAGTAGACAGTCTGCACTTCGCTTTGGGCGAACGCCAGGTTACAATTCGGACACCGCCGTTGACGCGTCGAAATGCGCGTGTCCACGCACGGCTTGCAAAACGCTGGCACGAGTGTAAGTGAAGATCCTAGCCGGAACACGAGACGATCGACGTACTGTGCATGCACTTCGTTAACACGACTTCGCGCATTCCTTGTTTACAGGTCGAGCATTTGACGATTTTCTGATGTGAAATCGAAACGGCAGTCAATCGTTTACATCCCGATCGGTTATGCAAGATGGTAGGGGTGCCCACCCAAAGTCCTTCATTTTCCTGTACGAGAGCTTCCTCTCGCGCGCTCGCTGGGGCCATGGACAAGGTCATCTTCTTCATCTTCTTCTCAGTTTCCTTTCTTGTCCGCGAGATCTCCTCCTCGGCAGCTTTCAATGAAGACTCTAGCTTACGCATATAGGCACCGCGTTCACTCGCGAATGTAAAGGCCTGCAGACGTTGCGATCAGTCAGTTGAATAACCAATACACGGTTGAAGGGCAATGTCTACCTCTGCCCCGCGTTTCTTCTCTGCTTCCACTAGCACATGCGATTTCGAAAGATCAGCTTCGAGCGCCTTGATCCGCTTTTCCGCACCATCGACCGTCCTTCGGCTCAAGACGTTCATCTTCTCGAGATCAGCCTTGTCAATGACATGGTCAATAAAAGATAACCGTATGAGACGAAAAGACGCACGACTTGGCCACTAAGATGTTTCTCGACCTCCGCGGCGCGTTCGACGGCCTTACCCTGTTTCTCGAGCTGACGTG
>JBBPKF010000733.1:0-10233 GCA_038089175.1 Binderoboletus segoi | reverse complement strand
GAGAGAGCAGGGGTAACTGGGTGCATATTAACCTTATGTGCCTGGCAATCAGGGCAGCCAAGAATGAACTGGCAGACAAAGGTGGAAAGTCTGGGCCATCAACAGTCATGCATGACTCAGGCTTGGATATGAAAAACTCTGTCATGCCCCATTGTCAAAATGCCAGTCAGAGATCAAGGCAGTTGTCATATCCCAGACCAACTCCAGTCCTCCACACACATCTTCAATCTGCTCTGACCACCTCTAAGCCATCATAGAGATTCCCATTCCATCTCTGTCTTGCTTCCATTCTATCTCTGGTCTGTTTCCTTTTTGTACTCATGCTATGCCCTCCACTCCATTATATTATGCTCCATTCTGTTACATTCCATATTATTATGTTCCATTTCATTCCATCCATATTTTTATTAGTTCTGCTTCTCAGACTCCTCTGTGCAGTGTCAACTGTGGAGCTGTGCTCCACAGTACCTCCAACACATCCTCTACCTGATCTCTGAACTTCTTACTAATCTGATTTCCCCTCTGTATATAAACCCTGTATTCTGTTTGTACATACCCCACCCAGTCTGAATATCGAATTAACTCAACTCACTAGACTTGACTGCTTATCTCTGTCCAAGTCTTGATGACTCACCTCTGACCCTCTGACCTAACTCTGCTCTGTAAATTTGAGATCTGGACTTGTGCAAGGGTGCATCACATATGGTGAAGCCAAGTTCCATCTAACCAAACTCTGGAGTTCCAGAGTTTCCTGGAGATAGTCTGACCAAGTTTGACAGCAGTGAGCAAATAGGTGGTCCAGGAGGATGGTGATGTCTGTGTTATTAGTGTCAAAAGTGGCAGGGTATGGGTACCAAGAGAGCATGTCAGCCAAAGCAACTTGAGCTGCAGGTATGGAAACAAACTGGAGGTTGAAGTCCTGTAAAAACAGCATCCACCATGCTTCATGATGGGAGATCTTGTGAGGGCAATGGAAGAAGGTGAGGTTTTTGTGGTCTGTAAGCACCATGACAGGATGATTTGCTCTCTGCAGGTAGTGTTTCCATACATTCAGAACATGGATCATGGCAAGGAGTTTTCTATCATATATTTCATAGTTGTATTCCATGTCAATAAGCATTTGAGAGTGATAAGTACAGGGGTGGTAATACCATTATCATTCTTCTGCAGTAAAATGCTGCTGGATGCTAAGAGGAAGACATTGATTATAATAATGAAATGTTTGAAGTTATCAGGCATGTGGAGAATGGGTTATCAGGTGAATGAATACATTGCAGAGGATATTGAATGTGCATTGGTGGGATTCACTCCAGGCCCCAGTACAGTCTTTCTTGGTGAGGTCATTGAGAGGGCAGGCAATGTCAGCATAGTTTGGAATGAATTTTTGATAGAAGTTGCAGAATTCCAGGAATGACTGGACACCCTTGATATTAGTTGGTGGGTTCTACTCTGTGATGACCTTGACCTTTCTGGAGTCAAGGCAAACTTGTCCTTTCTGAATGACCATGCCCAAGTATTCCATTTTATTGGTGTCAAAAGTGCATTTGGAAAGCTTGAGATCAAGTTTCTCTTTTCTGAACCTCTGCAGTACATGATGCATGCACTGTTGATGAGTGACCAAGTCTGCCAAGGCAAAGCTGAGTCATTCATATAGATTCCAAGCCATCCTTCCACTATCATGTCATGAAAAATGTGATTCATCATATTCTGGAAGTAGGGAGGAGCATTGAAGAATCTAAAAAACATAACCTGTGGTTCAAAGAGTTCTTCTGATATAATGAACATCACTTTCCAGCAACTATCCTCCTTGATGAGCACATTGTTGTAGCCCCATCAGATGTCAAACTTGATAAACCATTTGATGTTTTTAAACCTGTCAAACAACTCAGAGATAATAGAAAGGGGGTAGGTGTTTTTAACTGTGTGCAAGTTCAAATACTGGTAATCTTGGCACAGCCATAATTTTCCATCCTTTTTAGTGACAAAAAAGAAGGGCAATGCTTGAGGAAATATGAAGTAGATGATTTTTTCATTTTCCAAATTTTCCACAACAAATTCTTTGCAAGCTTACCTGTTTGGTTGGATTAAGTGGGTAAACCTTGGTGACTTTTGAAATGAAGTTGTCATCAGCTTTGATGGCAAAGTTGAAATGCCCTTAATGCAGGGGTAAGTTCACCTTTAGGGAGTTCATCAGAAACATTATGGAATTCTTTATAAGTGTCCAGTAATTTGACTTCAGCTTTTGCTGTCTGTTGAGCAATTTCTATGGATAGAGTGACTTTGTCAAAAAATGTGGTGAGATGGGGACATTCCTCAACCTCAGGATCTTCTTCTAATTCAGTCTCCCTGATCATAAGGTTTCCAGTTCTCCAGTCGATGACAAGGTTATGTTGTTTTAACCACAGGTGGTCCAGGATGACATCTTCCTTGCCAATATTGGTGATGTAAAATTCCTGTGAATGAATAAAAGAGCAGGTTCCTCTGATCATGAGGCTAAGATGGGTTTTGAACTTGATAGTTCCTGAGCTGTTTTCTGATCCATCAGCATTCTGCATGATGATGGGTTGGTCTGTTTTCATAAATCTGAGCTTGTGTCACCAGACAAACTTCCAGAATACAAAGGATCCCGTTGCTCCACTATCCAGGAGAGCTTTGGTGTCGATGTTCTTGTTGTTTTCATGGAGTGTAATAAGAAGTCTCATAGAGCAGTCAGAGTTCTTAGTAGTGTACATGGAGAACAATGTAACAGTAGGAGGTTGAACAGTCAACTTTGGTTGCCTCCATTTTAAAAATCCTGTGTATTTCATCTTTGGTCTCCATGGTTTCTTTGACTGTAGTGGGGGTGTTTTCTTTGAAGCAGGTATGAAGCACTTTGAGGATTTCCTCCTTGAAACTTTCCTTTTGCCTTAACATGTTCACATACTTGCTTACTGGTGAGGTTGGCATGGCTTTTGGGGCTACAGTTTGATATGTGGGTGATTTTGTTTTGATAATGCAAACTATTTGAGGTTTCTTGCCTTTCCAGTTTCCTTTAGAGTGGCTTCTTACATACAAAGCAGTTCCTTTCTCAGTATAACCTAGCCTTTTCATCTGGGCAAAGTTTAACAAAATTGATATCCATAGCATTGGAGTTCTGATGGACCCAAGAGTCAGAGAAAGAGAAAGAGAAGTATGCCATAGATCTCAGGTTGTGAACATGAGTCAAGTGTGCATGCATTTCTTTGGCCTTCTTTATCCAGTTGGCTAGCATCATCAGTTCTCCAGCCATGATGATTGGGGTGGAGATTTCCAGGTTTAATCTGGCAGCAAACTTATGCTTTCTTTCATTTTTATCAACAATCTGGGCACAATCAATAAGGTTCCTTGCTTCAGCAATATACTTAAGGAAGCCATTGTTTCATTCTTCAGCATCATTCTTCTGACAGTGTTGGTGCAGCTTGTTGAACTTTGCCCTTGTGTTGGAAACTATATCAACAGGGTAGAAGGTTGTGTTGAAGTTCTGAGTCATTTTATCAAGAGTCTTCCCAACTGCCAGTATGGTGGTGTTGGCAATTTGGTCATACCAGTGTTCCAAGAACTGGCTGTGTTGCCCTGCACCCATACAATTCAGGGTGGTTAACAATTTGTGCACATCCAGAGTAAAAAATGCAGTGTTTACTGTAAAATAGGCCTTTATGGCCTTTATCCATCATTGGGCATCCTCAAATTGCCCTGAGAATGGTTCTGGTAAAGCCAACTTTATTTCTGCCATGTGAGATGAAGGAGATTGGGGAGGGGTTACTGTGATGGGAGATCCAGGTTCTGAAAATGGAGGGGGTGATGGAGAGCTGGGCCTGGATGGGCTAGGAAAAGAGAATGGGAAGTCTGAGACAGATCTGGCTGAGTATGAATGGGTGATCCCTTGAGCAATTATCCTCAAAGTGGATGGTAGAAGAGTGAAAGTAGAAGGTCCAGGAAATGAGTGAGTAGTGCCAGGGATACATCCAGGAGAGGCAGAAACTAAGGGTCCAGTATGGGAATGTATGGGTTTTGTCAAGACCATGTCAGATAATCTTCAAGGCAACTCTGGAGATCTGGAGTTCTGAGAGGTTTGAGACTTGGCTTCACCTTAGTAGAGTTGTCAAGATTCAGAGACAGAGTGGGAAGAAGGTCAGGTCAAATTGATATTTGGGCTGAAGTATCTACAGACAGAGTATGGAGTTTATATACTGGAGAGAACTTGAATTACTAAGGAGTCCAGAGGTCAGATAAGTAATGTGCTGGAGGTGCTGTGAAGCTGTGCTCCACAGTTAACACTGCATGGAGGAGTCTGAGGAGTGAAACTAATACAAATACAAATGGAATGGAATGGAACATAATAATATGGAACATAACAGAATGGAATGTAACATACTGGAACAGAGGGCATATTCTGAGTACAAAAGGAAACAGATCAGATATATGGAATGGAGTTGTCTACGAGGGGTCAGAGATGGTCAGAACAGATCAGAGATGGTGTGGAGGACCAGAGTTGGTCTGGGATATGACAGGTTTCAGTTGTCTGATTGCATGGTGAATGAGTACTGCCCATGGATCAGAGGTGGAACCTGGGCCTGTTACATGATGAGGATGGCCTGCAATGATGATGAAATATACCCAGCAGGATAGTACCTGAGAGCAAGATGAGAGCTAGTTCTTTTGTTACACTGTTCTTGCATACTAGCACAGCCAAGGTCAACTTCCTTGTACTGAACAACAACTTATACTTAGCATTGAGGTGACTGGATGGCAACAATGGTCAAGGCAACCCACTTAAGAGTTGAATGGTGTTATGGCAAGGCAACACTACAAGGATACAGTCTGTGAGAGTTGGCTTACACCACTTGGCCTGATGAGCATGTAAGGGTGGTGAGACCTTAGTGATATGCTAGTATGCAAGTGAGTAGATTGCAAGCATAGAACTAGCTAGGGAACACAGCATGTGGTAATGACTTAAGTACAGAGTGTGGCTGGTTTAGGGCCAGTCCATGGAAATGAAAAGAATATCAATGAACTACTGTGGATGATATCATATAGAATGAGATAGAAGGTAAAGGATCAATGATGAGATCAGATAATGACTAGGTATAAAGAGAATCTAGTTAGGAGGTAGATGTCTAAAGCATAAAAGATAAAGCAATGAAAGAAGATGTAGCATGAGAGCAAAAAGGAATAGGCTAGTTGCCCCTAGTAGTACATGGCAAAGGAAATAGTCTGTGAAAAGATGGAACATGTGAACAAGAAGAACAATGAGGAGTAAGAAGAGGGAAAATTGTAACATCTTGTTCCCTTGTGCTAGGACACAACTGGCTTGCCCACTACAATCCATTGATTGATTGGGTCTTGAACAGTATCTCATTCTGCTCACTTGGACAAGCCATGCCCACAACCCTGAGCTCATCTCCACTGCCTCTGTTCCCTACTTCTATGGCTGACCCTGTCACCTCTGATTCACTGCATTTCTCTGACTGCAAGGCTCTGCCAATCATGTTCATTAGCACTCCAGCCTTTGCATCACCTGTTGCCTTGAGGGCTCTGTGCAGTTCAGTCTGCAACTCTGCCCTCAGAAGAGCAATCTCTGCTCTACTTTTGCTACTCCTGAATCAGTTGATCTCTCCAGAGTTCCTCTGGAGAATCATGACTTTGTGGATGTATTCAGCAAAAGCAAGGCCTCCACCCTTGCCCCACACTGCCTGTTCGATCTAAAGATCAATTTGGAAGAAGGCACATCCCCTCTGATAGGCATCAACTACTTCCTTTCTCTATCTGAGCTTGAGTCTCTTCAAGCATTTCTCAATAAACACCTTTCCATGAGCTTTATCCACCTGTTGTCCTCTGCTCATGCCACTCTGGTCCTCTTTGTCTGCAAGAAGAATGGTTCACTCCACCTCTGCACTGACTTCCAAGGCCTCAACAAAATCATGAAGAAAGACTGCTATTCACTCCCCTGCATCTCTGATCTCCTAGACACTCTGAGCCACACCAAGCTCTACACTGAGCTTGACCTCTGGCATGCATACCACTGGTCCACATCACCAAAGGCAATGAATGAAAGACTTCCTTCCAGATGTGCTATGGATTGTACAAATGGCTCATCATGCCATTTGGACTCACCAATGCCCCTGCAGCTTTTCAGTAGTTTGTTAACTCCATCTTTGCAGATCTCCTCAATGTCACCATGATTGTATACTTGGACAACATCCTTATCTTCTCTGCTGACTACACATCCCACAAAGAGCATGTCTGCAAAGTTCTCCAGCAACTCTGAAAACATGGACTTTATGCCAAACTGGAAAAATGCAAATTCCACACTGACTCTACCAAGTACCTCAGATATCAGCTATCTCCCTCTGGACTGTTCATGTCCCCAGAGAAAGTAAAAGCTATCCAAGATTGGCCCAAGCCTTGAAAAGTCTGAAAGGTCCAATCCTTCCTCAGATTTGCAAATTTCTATTCTCACTTCATTCACAACTACTCCAGTATGGTTGTTCCACTCACCTGCCTCACTCACAAGGATACTCCATGGAATTTCAACAACCCATGTCACTCTACCTTCCAGCATCTCAAAGACACCTTCACCTCTGCCCTAATCCTCACCCACTGGGTTTCCAATGCCTCACTAATCATTGAGACAGACACCTCTTACTATGCCATCACTGGCACCTTTTTCCTCAGGTGCCCAGATGAAGAAGTCCAGCTCATTGCATTCCACTCCTGCATCCTCTTCACTCCAGAGCTCAACTACAATACCCATGACAAGGAGTTGCTGCCATTCATGAGTCCTTCTGGACCTGGTGGCACTATCTTGAGGATTTTGGTGCTCTGGTTGATGTTGTCACTGACCACAAGGACTTGGAGTACTTTGCTACCATGAAACTCCTGACCCACCAACAAGCTCACTGATCAGAGTTTTTCTCCCAGCTCAACATGGTTATCCACTTCCACTCCAGATGCTTAGTGTTACACTGGAAGCAGAGACTTGAGTAACAACTTCAACCCTTCTTGGGTTCCTCAGCTAACAGCTGGATGACACTCAAGGTGAGAGAGCACCCTATTCCAGAGCGAATGAGTGTGCATAGGAATTACACTTCTATGGGCTTGATGACCTTGATGGACTTGATACCGTTTGGTTGGCAACAGAAGCAGTGTCATGGCTAGGCAACACTCAAGGACACAGCTACTAGAGATGGCTAGCACCACTTGGTTGAGATAACTAACTTAGGGTGATGAAGCCTAAGAAAGAGACTGCTCTCATTGCAGGGGAATACAGAAAGAACAGAATGCCAAACACTATGTGCTGTAGCAACTTAAGTACAGAGGTTGCGGGCATAAGGGCAGACATATAGAACATTGTAGAAGGTCAAAGAAGGTGGAAAATGAGGTGAAAGGATATGACTAAAAGTGCTGCGGATTACCGAGATTTGGAATGTGAAAGAATACCATAGAAACCGGTATCTGGAAGGCAGCTAAGCCTGAGTCATTCAGGGAAGTGTCCAAATTGGTAAACATACACAAGAAGAAGTAAGCGTAAAGTAGAAAACAAGAGAAACATACTGGCTGCCATTCGCAGTATGAACTGGAGCCCAGAGTCTATGAAGTAAGGTAAAAACAGGCGGCCTGCGAGTGAAGAAACAAGAACAATGAAGAAAAACTGTAACACTTAGGTGCAAAGCCCAATGCCATCACTAGACACTGGGACATCTATTCCAAAGAGGGGAATAGGGACTATGCCTGCATCAACCCTCACAATTTCCGCCCTGTTTTCGTCCAAGAACAACTTGCTGCATCCCTCTGAGTAACATATCTAGCAGCTTCTGTTCTCTGGGCTGGTTTGCTGTTTGATATCAAATCCCTTCACAGTGATATCCTCTCCACAGTTCCCTCTGACCCATAGCATCCATCCATCTGTCCACCCTTGAACCCTTCAATTCCCATTGGACCATTGACTCTGAAGGATTCCTATGCCTGGATGACCACATCTATGTCCTGAGGCTAATGACCTCCATCTCCATGTCCTCTGATACAAACATGATCATTTGCTCTCCAGACATTTTGGACAATACTGGACATTAGAACTCATCTGCCAAGAATACACCTGGCTGGACATCTGAACCTTTGTCAAAAAATATGTCTCCTCCTGTACTGCCTGTGCCCATGCCAAAGTCCCCAGACACAAGCCCTTGGGCTTCTCAAACAACTCCCCATCCCTGAGAAGCCATGAAACTCAATCTTCATGGACTTCATCAAACAACTTTCTTTCTTCTCTGGACACACTGTTATCCTAGTCATTGTAGACCATCTATCTAAGCAAGGCATATTCATCCTGACAGATGACAAGGTAACATCTCCAGAGTTGGACAAACTCTTTCTCCTCCATGTTTTCTTTAAACATGGAGTCCCCTCACACATCACCTCTGATCAAGGTTTGGAGTTCATCTCTCACTTCTTTCACTTCCTCAGAAAGGCTCTTGACATCTGGCTCCACTTCACCTCTGGCTACCATCCAGAAGGCAACAGTCAGACAGAGCAAATGAACCAAACCTTGAAACAGTATCTTCAGATCTATTGCAACTACCAGCAAGATAACCAGTCTGAACTCCTGCCTCTCATGGAGTTCATGTACAACAATGCTCCAAATGCTTTCACAGGTGTTTCTCTGTTCTTTGCTAACAAGGGTTACCACCCCAACATCACCACCCATCCTGAGTGAGATCTTACCTCTGCCCGAGCTCAAGAGTACTCCACAGACCTTGACTCCCTCCATGAATTCCTCTGACAGGAGTTAGCTGCCACTCAGGAATGGTACCAAGCATCTGCAGATGTCAAATGAACTCTGGCACTGGACTTTAAAGTTGGCAACCAGGTTTTCATCAAGGCTAAGTACTTTTGCTCAACATGTCCATCCAAGAAACTCTCTGAAAAGAATCTAGGCCCATATCCCATCATAGCTCAAGCTGGCTTCCTGTTTTTCACCCTTCAGCTTTCAGAAACCACAAAGTCCATACATCTGGTCTTCCATGTGTGCCAGCTGGAACATGCCACCCTGAATACCATTTCTCATTGCACCCAAGAATCTCTGCCTCCAGTTGAAGTTGATGAAGAATCAGAGTATGAAATCTCTGAAATCCTCAACTCCACAATAGATTGCAAATGATGAAACTGCAAGCTGTTGTATCTGGTCAGATGGTCTGATTATAAAGGAACCAATGATGAAACATTCTGGCTCCTTGCCACCAAGCTTGGTCATGCCTCAAAACTTCTCAAGGAATTCCATCTCTGGTATCTGAAGCAGCCTGGACCTCACTCTGCTTGATCTGATCAATGCCATACATTTTTTGTCAAAGAATACAAGTGGCTGGACTATACTATACTTCATCTCCTACTTCAAACTCCAGCAGCCCTTCCACTCCCTTGTCCTTCATCTCATCTCTGGCTGTGACTTCTGCCTGTATGGCATCCATCACCATACCTCAAGGATAGTACTTGGCAACCTTCCCAGATGGCTCCTTGGCCAACCTCACCAATTCCTCCTCCACCTCTGACTCCTCTCCCTTTGGAATTTCCTTGTCTTCCTTATCCTTCTCTCTGCTTCCCTCACTCTTCACTCTGATTCCCTTTCTAATTTCTCCAACTCTGCCCTCCACCTATATACATTCTCTGCTTTTAACTCCACCAGGTGCCCAAGCAGCATGTTCTGGATGTTCAGACACACCAAGTGCCTTCTCACCATTTCCTGGAGCTTCCAGATTGCTCTGATGATCTCCTGGGTGCACACTCTCATCTTGCTCTCCTCTTCCCCCAACTCCTCTGAGTGTGTTCTCTGGGCCACCTCTGAGCTTGCCTTGGAGCAGACCTTCTTCTTTGGCCACTCCTCTTCTTCCACCCTCTTCTTCTGCTTTTGCTCTGACTTTTCCTCCCCTGGCTGCTCATACTTTGCCTTTGCCTCTCAGCAAGGCACACATGAGGGTGACTTGCCTGGACTGATATGCAGTCCAGGCTGCAGTCCTTGCATCTCCAGCACTCTGGCAGCAGTGCTACCTGTGCCTTTTCCTTGCTGGAGCTTTGCTCTGCCTGCACCTGCTGGGCATGTACATCATCAGCCCTGCCTATACCTCTTGTTCCAAACTTATCTATCTTCTGGCTGCTTCCTCAGCCTTCCTTCTTGTGGCCTCTTCCACCACTTCCTCCTGGTCCTCCTTCACCTCCCTCCTCAGC
>JBBPKF010000732.1:0-10235 GCA_038089175.1 Binderoboletus segoi | reverse complement strand
GTTAAGAAATGAAATGCATATCGATAGCCAATAGTACAAAGAAGAAGAAGAAGAGAAAATTGTAACAGTATAGATCCATTCGTTAACTCTATGGTCCTGTTCACATTCAGCATGAAAGGTAGCAGGGGATTCAGAGACACAATTGATGATGGGCATGGGAAAAGGAGGTTCTGGGAGAAAAGGGATTTCTTCAAAGTATTCTTTATAGTCGTCCTCTGGGAGACATGGAAGGATGTTGACAAGCAGGTCCTGGAACATGATTGGTGCTAAACCATCGATGATATCGGCTAGTCCAGCATTATGGAAGGTGTTAAGTAGCGACTGGTTGGCTTCGATTAAGACTTGATTGGTCAAGCTGATGTGGGCTGCTGAGGTAAACAAGGGGGAGATGTTTGAGAAAGATGTTCTACAAAGAGCTAATCTGTGATATGTTTGGACCAGCCCAGGTAGGATGGCTGAACATAGGAAATGAATATCGTGTTCAATGAGGAAAGTAAGGCCAGGGTCCTCAAGGCATGCTACAAAGAAATGATGTTGGTACGGGAGCAAAAGTCTGTTGATTTGAAGAGGAATGAAATTGGGCAAGATGATGGAGTCATGAGTTGTGGGTGGGACTTGTGTGAATGTGGAGGGTGGAATTTCTTCAGAAGGTGGCATGAGGGACCTTTCACAGATACACTGTGCCAGTTCATGAGTGAACGAGTGGGAAGAAGTAGGGGATAATGAATGTGTCATGTTCTGTTCTCTGCAGTATTCAGTGATGACATCTGACCAGAAGTGATGGGGAACTTGATTGTGGGAGGGCCTGAAGATGAGGAAGGGCATGTTGGGAGGTCAGAGAGCATGTTTCTTTTCATATGCCTGCAAGAACGTTGAAGCTCTGCTAAAGTTGTCTTCCAGTTTCCCTGTATCTTTGGTGGAGGAGTATCCTTTCCACCTGACCAGATAGTGGCATCTTCCTTTTGTGCTGTGGTGACTCATAATGGCTTCAATTTTGTATTGTTCTTCCCTGTCTACTTCTTCCAGGGGTGGTTCGATAAATGGGGTTCCAAATTCTTCTGTGCTTTGAAATGGGGATAGAAGGGATACATGGAAGACTGGGTGGATCTTCCATGTCATGGGGAGCTTGAGGTGATATGCCCACAGGGTTATTACCCATTCAACAGTAAAGGGGCCATACCTTCTCTGTGACAATTTCTGGGTTTTTCCAGGGAAGCATAAGTTCCATGCTTCCAGCCAGACTTTTTCTCTGACTTTCCATGTCAGGATCTGGGATTTAATCTGATTTTTCATCATCAATGCTGCTTTTTCATGTGCTGCTAGAGCTTCCATCCTGGCTTCTTCCAAGGTTTCCAAGTGGTTTTGAAGTTCAGGAATGAATGTTTTATCCAGGGGGGGGTGAGCACATGGCTCATATCCTAAGATCGTGAAGAAGGGAGTTTGTTTTGTAGAGGAATGGGTGGAGGAATTGTGACAGAATTCTGCATAAGGCAACATTTTGATCCACTTGGTTGGTTGTGTGGCACAGAACATTCAGAGATATGTTTCTAGTTCTTGATTCATGCATTTGGTCTGTCCATCTGTCTGTGGATGATATGCTGTGAAGAGGGAAAGTGTGTAGTTGAGGAGTCTTGCAAGTTCCCTTGCAAAAGCAGAGGTGAACTGAGGGCCTCAATCTGATATGATTTTGTCATGGAGCCCGAATCTGGTGAACATGTGTTTGAAAAAGAGTTCAGCTATACTTGCAGCATCAACTGTTTTGGAACAAGGGCAGAGAATTACCCATTTTGAAAGGCCATGGTCAACCATGACCATGACAGAATCTAGACTGTCTACTTTGGGAAGATCCATGATAAGATCCATGAAGATCTGCTGGAAGGGTTGAGTGGTGGAAGATGGAATTGGGGCATAAGGGGATGTGGTGGGATGGGTGTTGACCTTGTTTGCTTGGCATTGAGAACAGCCAGCAATGAATTTTCATATGAACATGGCCAGTCTGGGCCACCAATAGTCACACATGACTCTGGTTTGGGTTTGAAGTACTCCACCATGACCTGTGATGGACATGCAATGACAATGTTTGAGGACATTGTTGTGGAATGTTTCGGGAATGTACAGTCTATTCTGAAAATAAAGCTGGCCTTCTTCGAAGCACCAATTGGATAGTGGGAAATGTGGTATTGGGGAGGTTTTGTCTTCAAGCACCTTTAGTGTGGAAAGTATGAATGGATCAGAGGGTGACGACTGGAATATTTTATCTGTGATGGCCATGTCCACTGTTTGGACAAACAGTGTGTCAGGAAGGAGTGTGACATCAGTATTGTCTTCATCATGTGTTGTTGGGTACGAGTATCAGGATAGGACATCCACAGGGGCGACTTGCACAGCAGGCACACTTACAAATTGCAGATCAAAGTCCTGCAGGAATAGCATCCATTGTGCTTGCCTGCACGAAAGCTTATGAGGGGATCTGAAGTATGTGAGATTCTTGTGATCTGTGAAGACCGTGACAGGGTGTCCTGCTCCATGTAGGTAATGTTTCCAAGTTTCGAGGGTGTGGAGCACTGCTAGGAGTTCACAATCATAGATGTCATAATTTCTTTCTGCATCAATGAATGTTTGTGAGTAGTAGGCACACAGGTGATACTCCCCGTTGCTGTCTTTTTGTAATAGGACTCCGCCTGATGCTATGAGGGAGGCATTGGTCATAATTGCAAATGGTTTGGTAGAGTCTGGCATCCATGACATGGGTTGAGATATAAAAATCTTTTTCAAGGCATCGAACACCTGCTGCTGCTGCTCCTTCCATTTCCAAGGGAGGTCTTTCTTCATCAAATCGTTGAGGAAGCAGGTAAGATCTGTGTAGTTTGGCATGAATTTCTGGTAGAAGTTGCAAAATCCTAAAAATGACTGTACACCCTTGACGGTGATGGGCAGTTTCCAATCCTTGATCACTTTGACCTTATGCAGATCAAGGCAGACTTGTCCTTCCTTGATAACCATGCTGAGGTATTCCATTTCGGAGGCATCGAAAGTGCACTTTGACAGTTTGAGGTATAACTTTTCTTGACAGAATCTGTCAAGAACTCTGTGTGTACATGTTTGGTGGGTGATGAGGTTTGGAGATGCAAAATCAAGGTTGTCCATGTAAATTCCAAGCCACCCTTCTGCAATCATGTCCCAAAATATGTGATTCATCATATTTTGAAAGTGGGGTGGGGCATTGGAGAAGCCAAAGAACATGACCTGTGACTCAAATAAACCTTCTGATGTGATGAATGCTGCTTTCCATTGACTATCTTCTTCAATGAGGATGTTGTTGTATCCCCAATGGATGTCAAATTTGGTGAAGAACTTGGCATTCTTGAACTTGTCAAAAAGTTCAGAGATGATGGGGAGCAGGTACATGTTTTTAACCATATGTGAGTTGAGATACCTGTAGTCCTGGCATGGACGAAGTTTCCCATTCTTCTTTCCTACAAAAAAGAAGGGGAATGCCTGTGGGAATGAGGAGGGGATGATTTTGCCATTTTCTGTGTTTTCCTTGATGAAGTCTTTGCATGCTTGTTGTGCTTTGACATTAAGGGGGTAGACCTTTGTGACCTTTGGGATGAATTCATTGTCAGTGATGATGGGAAAGTCAAATCTTCCTCAGTTCGGGGGCAGTTTATCTTTGGGGGGTTCATCAAAGATGTCTTTATATTCTTTGTATGCTTCAGATAGTGTTACTTCAGTTTTCTGCACATTCTGTGTGATTTCCATTAATAGGGTGACCTTGTTGATGAAAGTGGTGAGTTGGTGGCATTCCTCGACCACAGGCTTTTCTTTCATTGGGAGTTTTTCTTTGATCAGAAGGTTTCCCGTCCTCCAGTTTATCATTGGGTTATGCTTGGTGAGCCATGGGTGTTTCAAAATGATATCTTCTTTTCCAAGATCAGTGATGTAGAAGTCTTGGACATGCATATACAGGGTGGGTCCATGGATGGTTAGTGTCATCTGGAACATAAATTTGATGGTACTGGCACTGTTTTCAGAACCATTGGCATTCTGTATGATGATGTTGGTCCTTAGTTTTCTGAACCCAAGTTTTCTTCATTGGAGGAAGTCCCAGGAGATGAAGGATCCTGTTACAATTTTCCCTTGTTCTTATTCCATGGGCTCTGTTATACCGGTTTCATCTCATAGACAATTGGGAACACGCTGCATTCCTATTATTTTCAAGGACGTTTCTCCTTTTCTTAACCTTACATTTAGCTCTTCTTCTGTACATTTACCAATATGGCTACTTCCCGCAATGACTCGGGTTTTGCTGCCTTCCGGAGACCGGTTTCTATTACATTCCTTCATATTCCACATCTCAGTCATCTGCAGCACATTAGTCATATCCTTCACGTCTTTCTGTAATTCCTTGACGGTCTATCGTATTCCATATGCCGGCCCTTATTTCCTCTCCCTCTGTACTTAAGTCGCTACAGCGCATTGTGTTAGGCATTCTGTTCTCTTGTACTTCTCCTGCAATCAGAGCAGTCTCTTTCTTAGGCCTCATCACCCTAAGTTAGCTATCAAGACCTAGTGGAGCTAGCCATCTCTAGCTGCTTATCCTCGAAGTGTTGCCATGCCACAGCACCATCATCCTTTGTTTGATCGAACGGTATCAAGCCCATCAAGGTCGTTGAGCCCATAGATGCATAATTCCTACGTCGCACTCATTCGCTCTGGTATAGGGTGCTCTCTCACCTTGAGTGTCGTCCAGCCGTTAGCTGAGGAACCCAAGAAGGGTTGAAGTCACTGAAGTCTCTACTTGCAGCATAACAGATCCAGTTGCTCCACTATCCAGGAGTGCTTTCATGTCAACCTTGTTTCCATTCCCATGTAATGTGATTAAGAGATGAGTTGCTTTGTTCTTGGTACTTGTTACATACATGGAAGATAGTTTTATAGTGGGGAGTCATTGCATTGACTTAGAATGCTCCCATTTCAAAAATCCTATGCTATGGATTCTTCTTGCCCTTCCAGGGCTTTTTGTTCCAGCATCCTTTCTTTGAAACAGCTATGCAAGACTTTCAGTATTTCTTTGTCTGAACTTCCTTTAAGTTGGAGCATTTTGACATATTCATCAATGGGGGAGGTGGGGACCATGCATTGAGGTCGTGGTTGGTATGGGGGTAGTTTCGCTGGTATCACTGGGGTAGTTTCTACATTTCTGACAGTGACTGGCTTTTGGTATGTCATGAAGGTCTTCCCTTTGCTGTGGTTCTTCAACCAACAGCCTGGCTTCTTGCATATGAAGCACTTATTTTTGCTCATCAGCTTTGCTCTTTCATACAGTTTGAGCTTGATGAAGTCCACATCCATAGTGTTCAGGTCTCTGCTACCACGGAAGGAGGAGGAGGATGAGTAGTATGAACTGTGTTCTAGGTTTCTTGCATGAGTTAGGTTTGCATGCATTTCTGCAGCCTTCTTGACCAACAGTTCAAGGGTGGCAGGCATGCTGCTGATGACAATAGGGTCTTGGATCTCTGCATCCAACCCTGCAAGGAATTTATAACATTGTTCTTCTTCATCAGTGATTTTCACTTTGTTGATGAGAGCTTGGGCATCTGTGATGTATTCCAGGAATCTGTCATCCCATCTGCCTTCATTGTTCTTTCTTCTGTGTTGGCATAAACAGTCCAACTTCTACCTTGCATTTGACACTTGGTCAACTGGTAAAAACATGGCATTGAAGTCTTTGACCGTCTTGTTGAAGGTTTTGTCTGCTGCGACTATGGCCATGTCATTGATTTTGTCATACCAATGATCTGTGAAAGAGGCTCCTCACCCTTCTGACATTCTGTTCAGGGTTGTGCAAAGTCTCATTGCATCGGCAGCATACAGGGCTGTGTTCACAGTGAAGTAGGCCTTCATGGCCTTCATTCATCATTGCACGTCTTCAGACTTGCCAGAGAAGCAATCCAGCAGTGCTGCTTTCAATTCTGCCATGGGTAGTGGGAGACTGGAGAGGGGTGACAGCAATTGAAGAGGGTGGGGGAGAGGAAGACAGAGAAGGGGTAGGTCTTTCAGGTTCAGGTGAAGGGGAGCAGGCAGAGTAGGACTTTCTTAGTCCAAGCAAATGTTTCGTTCTTTTGGGGAATGGTACCCACGAACTTTCCAGAATGTGTGACAATGCAGTCGGGACTGGCTTTCCTGTAGATGCTGATACTAGTTGTCCAGTGTATGTGCTAGACTTCTTTGGTGTGGGAGTGGAAAGGGGAGCAGCCCAAGGGTCTCTAGAAGATCCAGGGGCAGGAGGTCGATGAGAGGGTTTATCAGCAATGGTTACAAGATATGCTTAGCAGGATGACACCTGAGAGCAAAAGATCTTGTTCTTTTGTTATGCTGCACGTGAGAGACTTGCGAGTTCTTCTAGCAGATGGCTAGACTTCCTACAGCTGTGGCTGGACGATGTACAAGGTGAAAGAGCACCCTTCAAGTATGAACAGACAAGATGAGAGAGCACCCTTCAAGTCTGACACTACATGGGGCTTGACAATACCCACAGTAGGAATGAGGTAATGGTGTTGTGGCAAGGCAACACTTTGAGGACACAGCAGTTCAAGATGCCACACTACCACTAGGTTGAAATAGCTAACTTAGGGTGATGAAGCCTAAGAAAGATACTTGCTCTGATTGCAGGTGAATACAGAATAAGAACAAGTGATACAGAAGATATGTGTACTGTATCAGTCACTATGGGCTTAACTGCTGTACCATGCTCCATTAGAGACAACACAGTATAACGAGCATGAACCATACAGGGACTGGCATGTGTGTATGATTGTTCAAGCCTTGTGGTAGCTAATCACTGATGCAGGATACGATCCAGAGAGTGCATCAAGCTCAATGGTCATGGTGATGTCTCTACAACAGCTAGGGCCATCTAACCCTAGTGAAGGATCTAGTTGTCTGACCCAGAGCTCAATGTTGAGAGTAGATACAGAAAGAACAAGATATGGAACACAGTATGCTGTAGTGACTTATATACAGAGAGAGAGAGCACTTGAGGGCTGGCATAGAATGTGAAAGAACAAGATAGAACTGCTGCAGATGACACAACATAGAATGTGAAAGAACCCAATGGAATAGTAAGGAACTTGACATAAGATGGTGTGGTCTTACACAAGACTGTGCCCAGATGGACTCAGTAAGAAGGATAGTGTCCATATTTGAGAATGTAAAGTAAAAGGAGTAAGTGAAGTGTGAAAAAGAGTATGAACATACAAGTAACTCCGCGTAATGTGTGCTGGAGCCAACTGTCTGTGAAAGATAACAAAAGGTAGCGACATAGACTGACAAAGAGAAGATACAAAAGGGAAAATTGTAACAACCTCCAGATGTTCTGCACAACACAACCAACCAAATGGGTCAAGATGCTCCACTATGTGGAATTCTGTCATAATTCCTCCACCCACTCCTCCACAAATCAAATGCCATTCTTTGTCATGCTGGGCTATGAACCATATGTGTACTCTTCACTAAATAAGACCTTCATCCTGGAACTAAAGAACCACATGGACACCCTGGAAGAAGCCAGGTCAGAAGCTCTCATAGCACATGAAAAAGCCACTTTAATGATAAAAAACTGTATCAAATCCTGAATCCTGACATGGAAAGTTAGAGAAAGAGTATGGTTAAAAGCACAGAACTTAAGATTTCCCAGAAGGACCTCAAAGCTGTCACAAAGAAGGTATGGCCCCTTTACCATCAAATGGGTAATAACCCCATGGGCATATCACATCAAACTCCCTCCAACCTGGAAGATCCACCTGGTGTTTCACACCTTCCTCTTATCTTCCTTCTGAAGCATGGAAGAATACAGGATGCTGTTCCTCATGCCATCCCCAGAAGAAGTAGATGGGGAAGAACAATATAAAATTAAAGCAATCATGAGCCACCACAGTGCAAAGGGAAAACACCACTATCTGGTCAGGTGAAAGGGGTACTCATCTGCCAAAGATATCTGGAAACCCAAAGACAATTTCAGTGGAGCTTCAATCCTCCTGAAGGCATACAAAAGGAAACATGCCCTGTAGCATCTTCATGCAGCCCATCATCCATGTCTTCTCCTCTCAACCCATCCCCTCTGATTGTTGGCAACAAGTCTCTGACAAATATCTCAAGGAACAAAACATGTCTGGTCACTCATCCCCCACCTTGTCCCACTCCTCCACCTGCGAACTCATGGAACACATTCATAACCATGCTGTATCCCCCACACCTGAAGAAACAATGCCATTTGCATTTGCACAAGTCTCTCCCCATGAATGTAGCCCCATCATTCTCCCAGATTTCATCCCACTAAGAATTAATTGTCTCTCTCTCCCATTTCAACATCACTTCTACATAGCCTGTCTCAAGGACCCTGGCCTTACCTTTCTCATTGAACATAACATTCACTTCCTTCATTCCACCACCCTTTCAGGGTTGGTCAGGACTTACCATAGATTGGCACTTTGCCACATGTCCTTTTCTAGCATCTCTCCCTCATTCAATTCTGCCACATGCATAGGGCTAACCAACCAAGCCCTCATTGAAACCAATCAATTGCTACTAAACACCATCCACAATGCCAGACTGGCAGACATCATTGATGGTCTAGCTCCAGTCATGTTCTGGAACCTTCTAGTAGATGTTCTTCCTCATCTCTCGGAAGATGAGTACAAGGAATATTTTGAAAAAATCCCGTTCATCCATGAACCCCCTTCTCTAACTCCCCTCATCAACCACATCTCCAACACACCTGCCCCTTTTCATCCTGAACATAGTGAGGACCATAGGTCTCAACAATGGTTTAACCCTCTTCGTCATCCACACAAAGCCATGCCTGATGTCCCTGAGGCAGCAAGTCCTCCAAAGGACCTTTCCTCCAGTGATGAGTCAGAAGATGACCCCAAGAACTCTCAGTTTCTCTCTTGTTCTATATGTGCCAGCTATGGGCACATACGTTCTTCCTGCCCTCAATACCAACATTCCTTCTGTCTGAAGTGAAACCCCAGGCACTGGGCACATCAGTGCAACTCCCACTTTTGCAGCTATTGCAGAGAAGAAGGCCATATTGTAGCAGATTGTCCATTTCAAGAAAGAACGGAATTGGTCACACAATCTCTGGCAATGGCAGATTGACTGGAACATGGCATGTTCCAGCTAAACAAGGGGGTAATGTTACAATTTTCCTTCTCTTTCTTCATACTTGTCTTCCTATACCACTATATTTTACTTTGCTTTACAAACACTTGGCTTCTACACACATTATGTGGAGCCGCATGTACATTCTTACTATTTCTTACACTTCACTTACTACTTCTTCTTTACCTATTGGAGTACAGACACTATTCCTCTTACTGAGTCTGCTTGGGCACAGTCTTGCATAAGATCATGCCATCTTGCATCAAGTTCCTTTATATTCCATTGCATTCTATATGATATCATCCACAGCAGTTCTTCTATATTCTTTCACATTCTATGCTGGCCCTCAAGTCATTTCCTCTCTGTATATAAGTTGCTACTGCTGTCACATCCCGGATCCACAAGTCTAACTCTGACCCTCCGAGGTCACTCCAATTCCAACTCCATCCAACTCCGGTCTGATTTCCTTTTGTATTTATGCTATGCTTTAACGTTCCATTCCATTGCGATATGCTCCATTACATTACATTCCATATTCTTACGTTCCATTCCATTCCATCCATATTAGCATTAGTTCCGCTACCTAGACTCCTCCATGCAGTGTTAACTGCGGAGCACAGCTCCGCAGTACCTCCGGTACATCTCCTATCCGACCTCCGAACTCCTTAGTCATCTGCTTTCTCCATAGTATATAAACCCCGTATTCTAGCCTGTAAATACCTCAGTTCGAATATCAATGAAACTTGACTACCTCTCCTCCGACTTGAACCTTGACGGTTCTCCTCTGACCTCCAACCCTCTGGCCAATTCTGCTCCGTAAATCTGGGACCAGGACTCATGCAAGGGCGCACCACATACGGTGAAGCCAAGTCCGGTCTGACCAAACTCCGGAACCCCCAGAGTTTCCTGGAGTTAGTCCAACCTAGTTTAACAGTATATTCGAACTCCCACTTGCAACGAAGTCCACGTACCAATGGCTACTAGAGTCACTCGGGCCTGCACTCAGGCCATCACCAATGCCCCTTCGTCTCCCCGTTACAACCCCCTGAACACCTTTGGCAACAGTCACC
>JBBPKF010000731.1:0-10247 GCA_038089175.1 Binderoboletus segoi | reverse complement strand
ACAAACTTTCATTGAACAACCAGTACTGTGCATGCCAGATTCTTTCAAACCTTTTGCAATAATGACTGACGCCTCCTTGGTTGCATCTGGAGGCATCCTCCTCCAGAAATATGGCAATGGCAAGTATCATCCATGCACATATCACTCCCAAATGTTCATAGATGCCAAACGAAACTATGACATCTATGACCACGAACTCTTAGTGGTCCTCCATGCCCTGGAAACATGGAAGCATTACCTGCAGGGAGCAGGACATCCTGTTACGGTCTTCACAGACCACAAAAACCTCACATATTTCCAATCACCTCATAAACTCTCAAGACAACAAGCGCAATGGATGCTCTTTCTCCAAGACTTTGATTTACAATTCATCAGTGTACCAGCAGCACAAGTAGCACCTGCCAACACCCTTTCCCAATACTCCTATCCATCAACATATGAGGATGACAACACAAATGTCACCCTTCTTCCTGACACCCTCTTTGTAAAAACACTCGACATGGCTATTGCAGATAAAATCTCTATGTCTATGGCTTCTGAAAAATTTGTATTAGCCACACTTGCAACACTGAATGACAAAACATCCCCTATCCCACACTTTCCCTTGTCAGACTGGCACTTCAAAAATGGCCAGCTGTACTTCCAGAATAGATTATACATCCCCAAACAATTCCACAATAACATACTCAAACATTGCCACAAAACAGCAACTGCTGGACATGGCAGAATCCTCTGCACCCAGACAAGAGTAATGTGCAACTATTGGTGGCCAGGTCTTGCCACCTTTGTTTGAAAATACATCGCTGGTTGTCCACTTTGCCAAGCTAATAAAGTAAATACCCACCTGACCACCCCACCTTATGCCCCTATCCAATCGTCTGCAACCCACCCCTTTCAACAGGTATCAGTTGATCTCATCACCGACCTCCCTATAGTCAATGGATTCAATTCTATCATGGTCATGGTTGACCATGGCCTTTTGAAGGGGGTAATCCTATGCCCTTGTTCTAAATCAATCAATGCCACAGGAGTTGCTGACCTCTTTTTCAAACATGTATTCACCAGATTTGGCCTACACAACAAAGTTATATCAGACAGAGGCCCACAATTCACTTCCGCCTTCGCACATGAGCTAGCAAGACTGCTTGTTACAATTTTTCCTTCTATTCTTCTTGTTTGTCATCATATGTCACTACATGATCTTCTCTTTGACAGACAGTTGGCTCCTGCACATATTATGCAGAGTAACTTGTATGTTTACACTTGCTTTCACCTTACACTTACTCCTTCTTCTCTATATCTTTCAATACAGACACTTTCCTGACTGACTTGAATTTAGCTGCATTCCAGAGATCAGTTTCTTCTTCATTCCTTCATATTCCACATCTTAGTCATCCACAGCACTTTAGTCATAACTTTCACCTCATCACCCGTTTTCTCTGATGTTCTATCTGTTTCTATATGATGGCCCTAAATAGCCTCACCTCTGTACTTAAGTCACTACAGTGCATCGTGTTTGCTATCTTGTTCTTTCTGTATCTTCCTGCAATCAGAGCAAGTATCTTTCTTAGGCTTCGTCACCCTAAGTTAGCTATTTTGACCTTGTGGTACTTGCCGTCTCGAGTCGCTGTGTCCTCATTGTGTTGCCTTGCTGTGACACCATCTTGAAATCCAACCATATGGTCTAAAGCCTGTCAAGGTTGCGGAGCCTGTAGAAGCATAATACCTATGCATGCTCATTTGCTCTGCTATAGGGTGCTCTCTCACCTTGAGCATTGTCCAGCTGAAGCTGAGGAAGCCTGAGTGCTTGAAGAAGTTATGCATGTCTCTGATTGTAGCATAACAAAAGAACAAGATCTTTTGCTCACAGGTGTTGTCCTGCTGAGCACATCTCGTAACCATTGCTGACAAACCATTTCACTGACCTCCCACTCCTGGATCCTCTCATGACCCCTGGGCTGCACCTCTTCCCACCCCTACACCCAAGAAGTCCAGTGCATATGTTGGACAACTAGTATCAGCATCAACTGGAAACCCAGTCCCAATCACGTTGTCATACATCCTGGAAAGCTCATGGCAACCAACCCCCAAGAAAATCAAGAAAGTCCTAGGACTCAAAAAGTCCTATTCTGCCTGATCACCCTCACCTGAACCAGAAAAACCATCTCTCTCCCCATCTCTGTCACCTCCACCTTCTCCTTCTCCTCCATCCCCCATCACCATCACCCTCCCCAGACACCACCACCCATGGCAGAATTGAAAGCAGCGCTGCCAGACTGCTTCTCAGGCAAGTCCAAGGACACACAAAGATGGATGAAGGCCATGAAGGCCTATTTTACTGTAAATGCAGCGCTATATGCTGCTGACACAACAAAACTTTGTACCATGCTAAACAGAATGCCAGAAGGATGCAGAGCTGCCTTTGCAGATCATTGGTATGACAAAATAAATGACACAGGAGTCACTGCTACAGACAAAACATTCACAAAAATGATGGAAGATTTTGATGCCACCTTCTTCCTGGTAGAGCAAATATCTAATGCACAATTCAAGCTGGAACATCTCCAGCAATGAAGAAAGAAAAACAATGAAAACTGCTGGGAAGATGGTTTTCTAGAATATGTCATCGAAGCAAGGACCCTCATCGACAAATCAAAAATCATCAATGAACAGGAAAAATGTTACAAGTTCCTGGCAGGCTTGGATAAAGAAATCCGAGACCCCATTATCGTAAATGGAGCTCCAGCATGCTGGAAGCATTGGTCAAAAAAGCCACTGAAATGCACTTGAACATCACACGAGCAAGAAACATAGGAAGAAACAACTACTTCTCCTCCTCCTCATACACTCCCTGAAATAGAGACCCAAATGCCATGGACATTGACTTTATCAAGTTACATCTGGATGAAAGAGCTAAACTCATAAGAGAAAACAAATGCTTCGTATGTAAGAAGCAAGGTTGCTGGTCTGGTAACCATAAGAAAGGAAAAACTCCAACATACCAAAAGTTGGTCACTGTCAGAAACATAGAAACCACACCAACTACTTCAGCCAAACTCCTGCCTTATCAACCACACCCACAACATGTAGCCCCTACCTCCCCCATTGACAAATACATCAAAATGCTCCAATTGAAAGGGAGCTCTGACAAAGAAATTCTAAAAGTACTGCATACCTGCTTTGAAGACAAAATGCTGGAACAAGAAGCCCTGGAAGAACAAGTTGAAGAAGCAGAACCTGTAGCACAGGATTTTTGAAATGGGAGCATTCTAAGTTGACGCAATAACTCCCCATTGTAACCCTATTCCCCATATACATAGCAAGTAACAAAAACAAAGCTTCTCGTCTTTTGATTACTCTGCATGGAAATGGGAACAAGGTCAACACGAAAGCTCTCCTCAATAGCAGAGCAACAGGATCCTTTGTCTCATGGGATTTTCTAAGGAGAAAGAAACTTGGTTTCAGAAAGATGAGAAATGCCATCTTAGTAAAGAACACTGACAGCTCAGACAATAAAGCCAGTATCATCAAATTCATGTCCTGAATGACGCTAACCCTTTGAGGACCCACCCCCTACATGCATGTCCAAGACTTCTATGTAACCAATCTTGGAAAAGAAGACATCATTCTGGGCCACCCATGGCTCACCAAGCATAACCCAGTCATCAACTGGAGAACTGGAAACCTGTTGATCAAAGACAAAAACCCTGAAACTATAATGGAAGAATGTCACCAACTCACCACATTCTTAAACAAAGTCACCCTGTTGACGGAAATTGCCCAGAATACCCAGAAAACAGAAGTTGTCCTCTCTGATGCCTACAAAGAATTCAAAGATGTATTTGAAGAACCACCCAAAGGAGAACTTTCTCCAAGTCAGGGAAGGTTCGATTTTCCTATAGTCACCAATGATGAATTCATCTCCAAGGTCACCAAAGTCTACCCACTCAACCCAACTGAACAACAAGCATGTAAGGACTTTATCAAGGAAAATATGGAAAATGGCAAAATCATCCCATCATCCTCCCTACAAGCATCCCCCTTTTTTCTTCATAGGAAAGAAAGATGGAAAACTTCACCCCTGCCAAGACTACAGGTACTTGAACTCTCACACAATTAAAAACGCATACCCCCTCCCAATTATCTCAGAACTCTTCGACAAATTCAAAAATGCCAAATTCTTTATCAAGTTCAACATCCACTGGGGATACAACAATGTTCTCATTGAAGAAGACAGTCAATGGAAAGCAGCGTTCATCACATCAGAAGGATTATTTGAGCCACAGGTCATGTTCTTTGGCTTCTTCAATGCTTCACCCCACTTTCAAAACATGATGAATCACATCTTCCATGACATGATCACCAAAGGATGGCTTGGGATTTACATGGACGACCTTGGATTTGCCTCCCCCAACCTCATGATACACCAAACACACACACATAGAGTTCTCAACAGGTTTAGAAAGGAAAAACTTGACCTGAAATTATTCAAATGCATGTTCAATGCCCTGGAAATGGAATATCTTGGCATGGTAATATGTGAAGGACAAGTCTGCCTTGACCCTCACAAAGTCAAAGCAATAGAAGAATGGAAATCGCCCACCACAGTTAAAGGAGTGCGGTCATTTTTAGGATTTTGCAACTTCTACAGAAAATTTGTATCAAACTATGCAGACCTCACTAGGCCCCTCAACAACCTAACAAAAAAAGAAATCTCATGGAAATGGGAGGATGCCCAACAAAAGGCATTTGAAACTTTGAAAAACATTTTCATCTCCCAACCTGTTTTACACATGCCTGATTCAACTAAACCATTCACAATCATGACAGATGCATCCCTAGTAGCCTCTGGAGGGGTCTTACTACAGAAGGATGGCAATGGAGAGTACCACCCATGTGCCTATTATTTACAAACATTCATCAATGCAGAAAGAAACTATGACATCTATGATTGAGAGCTGTTGGCAGTCCTCCATGCTCTAGACACATGGAAACATTACCTGCATGGAACAGAACACCCAGTCAAGGTCTTCACTGACCACAAAAATCTTACCTACTTCCGCACCCCCCACAAACTCTCATGAAGACAGGCGTGATGGATGTTATTCTTACAGGACTTCGACCTACAGTTTGTCAGTGTCCCTGCTGCCCAAGTTGCCCCAGTGGACACTTTATTCTGATACCCCTACCCTGCTACCTTTGAAGATGATAATTCCAACGTCATACTACTCCCTGACATGCTATTTGTCAAAACATTGGATCTAGCCATTGTGGATAAGATCACCAAATCATCAAATGCCAACCCATTCATACTATCTGTCCTCACAGCAATGGAAGAAAAGACTTCCCCTATCCCTTGCTTCCCATTATCTGATTGGCGTTTCGAACAAGGACAACTATATTTTCAAAATAGGTGATACATTCTGGGACAATTCTGCAACAATGTCCTCCAACACTGTCATTGCACCTCCATGGCCAGTCATGGCAGAATACTATGGACACAAACACACGTGATGAGAGATTACTGGTGGCCTGGACTAGCCATGTTTGTGCGAAAATTCATCACTGGATGTCCTCAATGCCAGGCAAATAAAGTCAATACACACCCCACAACACCCCCCTATGCACCTATCCCCTCCTCAGCAACCTGTTCATTCCAAGAGGTCTTCATCGACCTCATTACTGATCTCCCCACAGTTATGGGATTCAACTCTGTCATGGTCATGGTCAACCATGGCCTTTCGAAGGGGGTAATTCTCTGCCCATGTACAAAAACAATTGATGCCACAGGTATCACAGATCTTTTCTTCAAAAACGTGTTCACAAGGTTTGGCCTACATGATAAAATTATCTCAGACAGAGGTCCACAGTTTGCATCCACCTTTGCCAGAGAATTGGCTAGACTCCTAGACTACACCCTATCCCTTTCCACCACCTATCATCCACAAACAGATGGACAAACGGAATGCATGAATCAAGAACTCGAAACATACCTCCAAATGTTCTGTTCTACCCAATCCACCAATTGGGTCTGAATGCTCCCTTATGTGGAATTCTCCCACAATTCCTCAGTCCATTCCTTCATGAAACAAACCCCATTCTTTGTCATGTTAGAATATAAACCCCATGCATACCCTTCCCTAGGAAAAACCTTCCTCTCTGAACTCAAAAACTGCATGGAAACCCTGAAAGAAGCCAGGAACAAAGCTCTAGTGGCACATGAAAAGGCAGCCCTTATAATGAAAAACCACATCAAATCATGAACCCCATCATGGAAAGAAGGAGAAAAGGTGTGGTTAGAAGCAAAGAATCTGCAATTCCCTGAAAGAACCCCAAAACTCACTCAAAGAAGATTCAGCCCTTTTACCATAGAAAGGGTAATAACTCCATGGGCATATCACTTAAAACTCTTGCCCACCTGGAAAATCCACCCAGTCTTTCATGCCTCCCTCTTATCCCCATTCCACAGCACAGAAGAATATGGAATGCCATTCATCAAACCACCCCTGGAAGAAATAGACAGGAAAGAACAATATAAAATCGAAGTCATCATGAGTCATAGAGGCTCAACAAGGCAATGCCACTATCTTGTGCACTGGAAAGGCTATTCATCCACTGAAGACACATGGGAACTGGAAGGAAACTTCAGCAGAGCTTCAACCTTATTGAAAGCATACAAAAAGAAACATAGACTCTAATGAACTGCATGCCCCTCTTCAACTTTGCCCCTTCCTGCAACTGTATCCCTCAAAATTTCTGGTCTGACATAGCTGCAGAATATAACAAGGAACAAAACATGTCCCACTCCTCCTCCCCAACATTGTCTCACTCATCTACATGCGAACTTGCCCTACATATCAGAAACAACACAGTCTCTCCCCCTCCCAAAGAAACTTCACCATCAGCATTCACTCAAGTACCACCCACTATCTGAAATGAAATCATCCTTCCCAATGTAACCCCTCTGCAAACTCATCACCTCCCACTCCCATTTCAATGTCACTTATATGTTGCTTGCCTTGAAGACCCTGGCCTTACATTTCTCATTGAACATGACCTTCATTTCCTACATTCCGCTACCCTACCCAGTTTAATTTGCACTTATCACAGACTTGCTCTTTGTCGATCCTCCTTCAGAAACATAAACCCCTTGTTTAGCTCAGCTGCTCATCTAGGCCTCACCAACCAAGCCTTGATTGAAACCAATCAATCCCTCCTAAACACTATCCACAATGCAGGCCTCTCTGACATCATTGATGGTCTCCAACCCATCATGTTCTGTGAACTTCTCACTGATATCCTCCCTTGTCTCTCAGAAGATGAATACAAAGAGTACTTTGAGGAAATTCCAGTCATCCCAGAACCACCCACTCCCCTTATCAATCACATCTCTAATACCCCATCATTCTTTCACACAGAAAGGAGCAAAGATCACTGCAGCAATGAACAAATCCACACCATATGGAAACAAAGAAGAATCCAGCCTTACCATTCCACCAGCCCTCACAGAAACAAATCATCTGACAGTTCTGAGATGGACCTAGCGAATCCTTGGTTCTTACCATGTTCCTTATGCAGTGCTGCCACCCACACTCAGGCAGCTTGCCCTGAATATCAATGCCCGTTCTGTAAAAAGAAAAACCCATGCCATTGGGCACACCATTGCCTGCAAAGATGATGCGCACACTGTTGGGAGAAAGAACACATCACAGATGACTGCCCCTTCAAAGAACAGACAGAGCTCGTCATGCTCCCACCAACAACAAAGGATTGACTGGAACATGGCATGTTCCATCTAAACCAGGGGGTAATGTTACAATTTTCCCTTCTGTTCTTCTTGTTTGTCATTGTCAGTCACTACATGATCTTCTCTTTGACAGACAGTTAGCTCCTGCACATATTACATGGAGTAACTTGTATGTTTACACTTGCTTTCACCTTACACTTACTCCTTCTCTATATCTTTCAATACGGACACTTTCCCAACTGACTCAGGTTTAGCTGCATTCTGAAGACCAGTTTCTTCTTCATTCCTTCATATTTCACATGTCGGTCATCTGCAGCACCTTAGTCATAACTTTCACCTCATCACCCATTTTCTCCAATGTTCTATCTGTTTCTATACAATGGCCCTAAATAGCCTCACCTCTGTACTTAAGTCGCTACAGCACATCATGTTTGCTATCTTGTTCTTTCTGTATCTTCCTGCAATCAGAGCAAGTATCATTCTTAGGCTTCATCACCCTAAGTTAGCTATTTTGACCTTGTGGTACTCACTGTCTTGAGTCACTGTTACAGTTTTCTTTCTTCTTTCTTCTTATCACCTTTATGTGCCAGTATCTCGTCTTTGCTTTCACAGACAGTTGGCTTCAACACCTACTACAAGGGGCCACATGTACATTCATACTCTTTCTTACACTTTGCTTACTTCTCATTCTATACATTTACCAATATGGACACTTCCCCGAATGACTTGGGCTTAGCTGCTTTCCAGAGACCAGTTTCTATTAAGTTCTTCTACATTCCATATCTTGGTCATCCGCAGCACTTTAGTCATTACTTTCACCTCATCTTCCATGTTCTCCGATGTTCCATCAGATTCCATATGCCTGCCCTTAACCATCTCTCTCTGTACTTAAGTTTTTACCATGCACTGTGTTTGCCATCTTGTTCTTCTTGTAATATCCTGCAATCAGAGCAACTTCTTTCTGAGGCCTCATCACCCTAAGTTAGCTATCTCGACCTTGTGGTGCTCGCCATCTCGAGTCGCTGTGTTCTCATTGTGTTGCCTAGCTGTGACACTATCTTTGAAGATCAACCTAACAGGTATCAAGTCTGTCAAGGTTGTTGAGCTTGTAGAAGCGTAATATCTATGCAAGCTCGTTTGCTCTGATATAAGGTACTCTCTTACCTTGAGCATCGTCCAGCCACAGCTGAGGAAGCCTGAGTGCTTGAAGAAGTTATGCAAGTCTCTAGTTGCAGCATAACAGTTGCTGTGTCCTCATTGTGTTGCCATGCTGTGACACCATCTTGAAATCCAACCATATGGTCTAAAGCCTGTCAGGGTTGCCAAGCCCATAGAAGCATAATGTTACAATTTCTCTTTCTCTTCTATCCTGTCACCATCATCACCTGCTATATGATAGTTTCCTTAACAGACACTTGGCTCCTGCACATACTATGTGGAGCATCATGTACATTTACACTTGCCTTGACCTTACAATTACTTCTTCTTCTTTACATTCTTCAGTATGGACACTTTCCTGAATGACTCGGGTTTTAGCTGCATTCTGGAGACCAGTTTCCTCTTCATTCCTTCATATTCCATATCTCAGCCATCCACAGCACATTAGTCAATTTCTTTGACCTCATCTTCTGATTTCTTCAATGTTCCATATGTTTCCATATGCCAACCCTAAAGTCCTCTCATCTCTGTACTTAAGTTGCTACTGTGCACCATGTTCACTATCTTGTTCTTTCTGTATCCTCCTGCAATCAGAGCAAGTATCTTTCTTAGGCTTCATCACCCTAAGTTAGCTATTTCGACCTTGTGGTACTCGCCATCTTGAGTTGCTGTGTCCTCATTGTGTTGCCTGGCTGTGACACCACCTTGAAATCCAATCATATGGTCTAAAGCCCATCAAGGTTGCTGAGCCTGTAGAAGCGTAATATCTATGCACACTCATTTGCTCTGCTATAGGGTGCTCTCTCATCTTGAGCATTGTCCAGCTGAAGCTGAGGAAGCCTGAGTGCTTGAAGAAGTTGCGCACATCTCTGACTGCAGCATAACAAAAGAACAAGATCTTTTGCTCACAGGTGTCATCCTGCTGAGTGCATCTTACAACCATTGCTGACAAATCATCTCACTGACCTCCTACTCCAGGATTCTTGCATGACTCCTGGGCCACACCTCTCCCTGCCCCTACACCCAAGAAGTCCAGCATGTACACAGGACAACTAGTATCAGCATCAACAGGAAATCTGGTTCTGACCACGATGTCATACATTCTGGAAAGCTCATGGCAACCAACTCCCAAGAAAATCAAGAAGGTCCTAGGACTCAAAAAGTCCTATTCTGCCAATCACCCTCACCTGAACCAGAAAAACCATCTCCTTCCCCATCTCTGTCACCCCCACCTTCTCCTTCTTCCCCATCCCCCATCACCACCACCCCCCCCCCCACCACCCCCCCCCCGGCCGAATTGAAAACAACACCACCCAATTTCCTCTCCGGCAAAAAGAACGGG
>JBBPKF010000730.1:0-10251 GCA_038089175.1 Binderoboletus segoi | reverse complement strand
GATCGCCGCGGCGCCTGCGACAGCCACCAACGAAGTTGAATGTCGCATAGAAGGGTGAGAGTCCGCACGGACCGGCGGTCTACCAGGCTGTCCACCATCTGCTGGCTGTTGCACCCGCTGCCCCGATAGTGCCTGCGGCGGTGACGTATTCTCCAAACTGTACGGCGGGGGGGCATCGTCGAACGCATTTACGTTTCCCTGCGAGACCTCCCATTCTCTGAACGCACGCGTGACCTCTTCCACCTGGTTTTCCCGTGTATCGCCGCCCGCGCTCTCGTAGCGCGGCCTTGTACCCCAATAGTCCTGCAGTTCCTTGGCGGGAAACGTGTCTAGCAGAAGACGTTCGCCGTGGAATGCCTCGGACGCAAATCCAGTAATACGCATGTACCAATCGGAAGGGAGGTCGTGACCGTCAACGTCGAGTGCGACAAATTGGAACGAGGGGTGAACAGGTAGCTGAGACGAATGTGACAGGACCGGCATGAACGTGGTGCCTTCATCGTATCTGGGACAGGCATCTCAGATATCGAGTTAGGGACATTGTAGAGAGAGACACGCACTCGTCCCACATCGCGCCGTAGATGGTGCGCACGCCAGCACGCTGCGCATTGTATATTTGTCTCCACAAAAACTGACCACCATTCCGTGGTATATCGTTCATGTGCCATTTACCTTCCGAAAGGTTGAATCCCTGGAGCGTGCAGTTGTTCTCAGCAGGAACAGATTGTGGAAAAGAGGAAACATGAACAAACGCTGCCTCCAGGAAACACGACGGGAATATAATCGATCTTTCTCCCGCCTTCTGCTCCTAGCTTCTTTAGGTATTCGGCATCCTTTTTGACGCGCTCTTCAGCCCACTTGTCTGCATCTTGTTCGTTTCCATATCGACCAACGGTCCACGGCGAAATGGCATCGAAGCATTCGGTCCATACCCGCAAGAACCCCGGATTCCGATCCGCATCGCCACTGGAGGTTCGCCAATGCCCTGGGGTGCCCGCCACGATGTACACCCCCTGAGGAACAGAGGAGCGAAAAAACTCGGTGATCGCGCATACGAGCTCGGGCGTGTGATTGCGTCCATTGAAACCGAAGCCTGTGGTATGTGTTAGAGATGAGGATGACATGTCTTGTCTGTGGCTCAAAGTCGAAAAGACTAACCCCACAGTGCGACGACAGGTCTGTCCTTTTCACGTAGGTAATTTGGGCTGTCGAGGATGCGTCTGTCAAGAAGATGCTTCCAATCATATTCTAAAACGCCCCGAATCTTGTCTGGCGGCACTCCCGAGACATCATACCTAGGTTCACACGACGAAAGGGAAAGGTCAGTGCGAGCGGGAAGGACAGGCCAAAACGTGGAGACGTACATGATAGCAAAAACCCGGCCCTCGGCCTCGGCAGCCTCTCGCACTCTATCTCCAATTTCATCCCTCAAATCGCGAATCCCATGATGATGATCCCCCGGTTTAATCTCGCACTGTCCCGCGAATCGCTGCAAAAACGCGCCGTCAACGCCATGCAGAGCCATCCAATGAAAGTGTCTCTGCACGGTCCAGGGGTGACGAGAAGAAAAGAGATAAACGGGATCGCCAGAGGACGTGTTGAGCCCGGGTGCAGGATAGAGTTCGGAGGGGTCGTAATCGGAGGTGTCGGGCCAGAGATCGGTATTGGGCCGGCCGCCATCGGGAATCGGATAATTGAACCAGTGAAGCCAGCCGTGATGACCTGTCCACACCACCCATGCATGAGACCTAGGGGTGGACGGGGAAGGTGGGGAAGACCATACCTGGGCCGATGGGGTCTCCGTCACCGGCACACGTGAACCTGTGCGGCCGTGTTTGAGATGAAGCATTGCGAATGATACGAGCACTCACCAGCCCTGGTAACCCACGAGGACCTTGTCCTGGATGGTGTTTGGATTGGCACTGACCGAGGCATTGAGAACAAGGTAAACGTCGGAGTCGAAGGTGACGAGATCAAGCGTACCGTTTCAGCGTCCCTCCCACTCGCAACCCGTGTCTCGTCATGTCTCGTTGAGCAATGGTCTATCTATACCTGGGTATAATATGAAAGCGAACGATCTTTAACGTTCTGGCTGCGGTGCGCAGTGATCGTGGTGGCGACGAGTATGGGGGCCAGATATGTAGCAGGCTTCGAGGCTCCCACGACTTTGATCTTGAACGCTACTACTATTGGTAACTTATTTGGCACGATCGATGTCCGCCATGATTGATAGCGCGTCATCATGGACGACGTCCTCGTCGAGCGTGCCCAGGTCATCGTCGAAAAGCTCGGCGCGTGGGTACCATCGACCGTTTACAAGCCATTCCTACTGATGCCCATCCAGCGTCCCTGACGGGACACGCCTCTTGATCGCGATCGCAGGCATTCCTGCGTCCGGGAAGACCAGTTTCGCGGTCCGTCTCGTCCAAAAGATCAATGCTTTCCTCACCCAACCCTCCTCATCGCACTGCGTTTCGGAGACCCGAGCGATCCTCGTCGGTTTGGACGGCTGGCACCTCACCCGCGCCCAGCTCGACACCATGCACGATCCCAAACTCGCACACGACCGCCGTGGGATTCACTGGACATTCGACGCATCCGCCTACGTCGATTTCGTAGCCCGGTTGCGCCGCCCGATCCTCGCTGCGACTGACCCCGAACATGGGCATGACACGCCTTCAGAGTCTAGTCCCGCGACCGCGGTCATATATGCCCCCTCATTTGACCACGCGCTCAAAGACCCCACGTACAATGCGGTCGTCGTTAAACCTTGCCACCGCATCGTTGTCATCGAAGGGCTGTATACCATACTCGACGTCGACCCCTGGCGTCAAGCGGCTGCACAGATGGACGAACGATGGTGGGTCCAGATCGATCCCGCACGGGCAAAGACCCGCTTGGTCAAACGGCACGTGCAGACTGGTGTCGCAAAGGATATTGATGAGGCTGTGTGGCGTGCGGAGAACAATGACGAGGACAGTGAGCACATTCACTAATTCGTATCTCGTGCTGTGCGTTGCTCATGTGGGACAGATGGAAGGTTCATCTCCAGGAACATGTTCGATGTTACATATACCATCCAAAGCATCGACGACCCTGCATATGGTACCTGAGTGCCTGTAGAATAAACCGACTCCTTCCGCCACTGCCTGGGCGCTCCAGGACCCGTGGCGTAGTCTAGGCTTAGTCATTACTGAAATGCTGTGGGGTGCTCGTTTCACCTTCCATTCGGATTAGGTAGATAAGTGTCATCGCATTTGTCGTGGCCAAGAGTGCGCAAGAGTTTAAAGGGATCAACTGCAGACATCTTGATGACACGAAAGTCACTCACCGGCATTCCTCAGACGAATTTCCATCGCCATACCAAGATGCGGGAAAGTCGAAAGGGAAGAAATTTCGATGCTCAGCTCGGGCTCGGTTTTCGTATATACCCTTTGTTCCCTCCGGATCTTGCTCACACCATGACCGAAATTAAACCATTCCGTTCCCCGCGTAATCAGCCCTTCCCACGGCTGTGTCCATCTTTCGGCTTACAATCGACGCTGTATCTGCGATTTTGAAAAACTGAGCCTATCCAAATACAGCCCTGTCAACAACATCAATGGCTCTGGCGGTGCCATCGATACTCGGGGAACTTTCCACAGGCGTTCTGGTCCGTCCAAGCATAATGATTCTACTCTACATACGAGTAATGTCCCGCTCTCTTGATTTCGCGAGAACGACCATTTTTCCTTCTCACCAGACAGGAGCTAGGTAGTCATTACCCGTGGCGTCGCCAATTGTCACGGGCTTGACATAACTGGGTACATCAACAACAGCACACAGTAATATAATTTTCGGTCAGGTTAATATCGCCCGTGGGTAAGACTGACTGGCTGACCTCGTATGTACTCCGAGACTCGTGTCGGATATAGTAATGTATGGCCCGACTGTCCTCCCGATCCCCGCCTCCATCACGCGGAAGAAACAAAAAACAATTGAGTTCGAGCTTGCAAGTGCGCCGCAGCTGATACATTCATGGCGCAGAGACACGTTCTCGATGACTGGGCTCTTATGCTACCATTCCTCTTGCCGCGAACCAAAACACCTCCCATATTGAGTAAGCCCCACGAAAAATACTTAACTGGAGCATTCTGACGACCATATGCCGCCCAGAATGTGGTGGTGCGTAGCCTAGTGGGTACGTTTCCGACTCGCCTATGTTGAATCCTGCTCAAGTGCAGACCCTGAGCTTGAGTACTTGAGCAGCGGGTTGGGATCAAATTCTTGGTCTCAAGGTGTATACAGTACTCCGATTGTGACTTTCCCGCCCGACCAAGAGGCGGGCGAGCCGATCAACGTCCGTGCAGATCTCGTTGCTGAGAAAGCGTCGGGGTTGTAGCTGTAATGAATGATTCCACTGACAGGTTGCAAGATTTGCGGAGTGTTGCAATCTACCATGTGCGGAGGGTGTCATTGTTAGGACTGCATCGCAACTTGGGAACTTTTTCACGGTGATCATTGATCGCTGATTATTTCCCGAACTGTGGCATTCGTTGAGAGAATTTTTTACTGGAAATCGGTGCCTTTTCATCCGACCACATCTTAGATAAGTACATACATATGTCATCAAACCACTGCTTCGACGCAGCGTGCCGGCAACCAGGAGCCTCTTTCCCCGAAGTTGAGTAGTCCGATTCGTCAGTTGACAGCACTACAGGCTGTTGATCGGCAAAATCGCAATATGGCATATCCATAAGCCTTAGTCCCGGCCATGGTCGGCGGGAGGCAAACGACTCAGGAACTATAAGAAATCATGCTTAAATCCGTGATTCTTCTTGGATCCTATCCGTGAGCGTTTGTCATCCCTATCTCCCATTACATGGCTACCATAAAGGATCTATCAGCTGAACTCATCGGTTCCGTTGTCGAGAACGTATCATCAAGCACTGATCTCCTCACTGCGATCCATCGACTCTGTCTTCCGTCAACTTGTCACTCCGCACGTACTGCGGAAGGTGCACATCCAGAATAGCGTGCAAAGCACCCAAAATTGTCGAAGCATCCTACATTCTCCCACTCTCGCCTCTCACGTACGCGAAGTTGTCTATGATCATCGTGACCATGCACAGTTTTGTCTTCTTCCGGCTGGAGCTCAAGGTAATATTCTTCGCTAGGAGAGCTCCTTTTTTGAACACCAACCATATCTACAGACGACTGCGATGAACTGGAGATCGCAGAACTCGAAGATGCACTCACAGAGACATTCTGCGCCCTTCCAGGTTTCAAGAAACTCGAGAGCGTCGTTCTCAACTTTTGGCCTTCGTTCCACTCTCAACGTGGCTCGGAAATTCATGAACAGCCCTTCTGGTTCATCAATCGTCAGGGCATTGTTTTGCATGCAGTTCATTACGCGATGAGGTCATCCTGCATGCGCTCGCTCACCTTGAACAATGTCATCCTGATGTCAGGGCAGTATGACTTTGTCTCATCTGTGACGAATCCTCCCTTGTATCATTTCTCCATGTCCGTTGTCGCGAACTCGGAGCTGGCTAACTGGTCACGCTCCAAGGCTCACAACGGTTCGCTTGGTTGGTTACTGCCGGCGTCGAATTCCAACCTGAAATCGCTCGTCTTACGGAGTCCCGATGGTTTATACCACAGCCCCAATCTGCGGCTCCAGTCTTCCAGTTACCCCGCACTCGAGTCGCTCATACTCGAGGACATCGTCTTTGACCCCACTTCCTCTGCCGATGGCGTCGAGGAGTTCGTCGTTCGCCACGAGGCTAGCTTGCGCCGCCTGGTGCTGCGCTCCTGCTCTAGCTACGTGTACAATGTAACATTCCCTATCAGGAGATGGTCCGCGATCTGGAAGCGATTCAAAGAGGAGCTCACCTCCCTTACTGAGATAGTGGTCGCTGATGCCCACCATACATACGCGGTGCTCGACGACATCCATGGACACGTCCCACATCCGGCGTCCTCCGCTGAGCTTGCCGAAGAGGACGAAGAGCTGTACCTGCAATTCAGCGACCGCGTGAGCCGTCGATCCCTCCACGCTCTGTGAAAAGTATCTTCTAAGTTCTACGCCGTTCGCTTCTTTCACTCGCACCTCTACTTCTCCTTTTGGTTGTGGCGAACATCCGCATTAAAACATCACCGTCCGATACCAATGCAGTAGTATGTCACTTGACGTTTCATGTTTCTCTGTACACCCCCGCATGCTTTCAATACGATGCAAGTCAGGTTGTAAAAATACTTGGGGGTCCCGGTCTAGCATGGCCAAAGGCAAATATCCTCATATCGTTCCGAATCAGCGGTTGCAAACGCCTCATCGACCACGATGTCTTCTGGTAAAGGGCAACCAGGACTGCCGATTCTCATGCCCTACGATAGAGATCCGCATCCGCACATGGATTGGGCTCTAGAGTGGGGAAACTCCCGGACAAGGGTCGCAGTGGGATGGGACTTCTCCATGCAACCCTAACTCGATGATCGGATATGGAGGAGCGATTGGAAATTGCAGAGGCTCCCGTCGTTCTTTCAAATACACAGATTGGTGTGGCGGCGAACTCGCGACGAGTCAAATGCTGTGCCCTGACTCAGCTAAAGCCCCACCACCACACTGTCGTTTCCTCAGGCCGACCGGATTTCGCCGCTGCCGCATCAGAAAACCGGTCAGGGTAACGAAGACGTCTTGTATCGTTTTAGCGGAGTGTGAGAATGCTCTCATGCCATGATGTTTGCACCGCACCCAAACCTTCCCTGTGCTCGGAAACTCAACCTCTTTGTGGACCGTTTGGATTTGAATTCGAGCTTGGCGTCGAGGATACTATCGCTTACCACGAGGTTACACGCACCAGGAGTTTACATACTCTGTCAACACTCGTAATGTTCCACTGTCCTTAGGTGTACATCGAAAATATCATGTATCTACTTATCTATGAAGTTGAACGAGCTGATTCTGAGTTGTTTTCGTCGAGATACGCATTGTAGTGTGACACTGGGCGAAATCACGCTGTGATGAACTTGCCGCAGGCAGCCGAAGCAGAACCCAGACTTGTCCACAGAAGCCAAGCTTGTGCCACACACCTCTTCACCACTGTCTTGCTGCTCAGGGTGGCTCCCAGAATGGGGCAGTTAAGGAGTGAGCAGGTATCTCAATCTCCCAAATTGCCCAGCTATGAAGACTGCATCCAAGCAGGCATTCAGGGAGTCACCCAATTTGATGCCACCATGTGCTGCTTCCAACTCAGAGTCTAATGACACACATTTTTCTTTACATTCAATGTTTCTAACTAGTTCCAGCTTGGCCCCCAGATCTCCTGCTTTCAACACCTCTTCCATGCATTTTGCCATCACTACTTCATTCTCAAGGCCAGACTTGACCTATTTATCTTATCCTGGTGCTGGTGCTTCACTGCTGCTGCTAAATACCATGGTTGTGACATCAAGCCAAGCCTGTCAGGCAGTGGGACCATCATTTGTACCAGATTCACCAATATATTGCACATCTGAGTCTGAGTCTTCCTTCAACACTTTTATTCTTCAATGGAACCCATTCAACCCCCACAGCCTTCAAGATGTCCATCAGGAATAATCTGGCCATCTGCTCACACTAGATACTGTATATGAAGCTCATACCATTGTGATGAGTAAATTCCTTGCTTGTTTGATAATGCACATTCATGCTATGTTTTACACTAATCATGGCTTGTGTCATATCAAGTGTTACACAGTACTTGCAAGCTAGCACCTGAGGAGTGACATTCTCCCTATCCAAGGTGATACAATGATTAACTAGTACATCAAGTGACCAATGATGAGGTTGAGGCAACCAGATGGCTCCAATGGTTGAAGGTCAGTATTGCAGCAAGGCAACACTTCAAGGACACAGCAAGCAAGATGGTGCTCTCCACTAGGCCTGATAGCTAACTTAGGGTGGTGAGGCCTAAGAAGATACTAGCTCTGCAAAACAAGGTAGAATTGCATAGAACTAGATACAGAACACAATGTGCAGTAGCAGCTTAAGTATAGAGGATGGCTGGTTGAGGGCTGGTCCATAGAAAGTTGGAGAACATGAAGAAAGAACTGCAGATAACAACATATTGAAGGTAAAGGAACAAGATAGAATGATGGAAAGATCAGATAGTGACTAAGCATGAGAGAGCCTAGTTAGGAGGTATGTGTCCATATCTGAGAAGATAGAGAGAAAGAAGAAGATGTAACATGATGATATAGATGGCAAGAGCATCAAGTCCTATTACTACACAAGTAAAGAATAAGTCAACTGTAAGATAAAGTGTGCAGCAGAAGAAAGCAAGCAAGAGAAGTGTTACAATTTTCCCTTCTTTTGTTCATTCTTACCATCTGCTGTTGCTACCTCCTTCTCCTTCATCTCATAGACAGTTGGGTTCTGCATGCCTTACATGGAATCACTTGTATGTCCATACTTTTTCTTACTCTTTGTTTACTCCTTCTTCTTTACATCCTTGAATACAGACACTATCCTCCTTACTAGCTCCACATGGGCATAGCCCTGTGTAGGATCATGTCCCTTCTTATCACGTTCTATCTTGTTCTTTCACTTTCTATGTTGCATCATCTGCAGCAGTTCTATTTTGTTCTTTCACTTTCTATGCCTGCCCTTGAGTGCTCTTTCTCTGTACATAAGTCACTACCATGCACAGTAGTCCGTATCTTGTTTTTTCTGTATTCCCCTGCAATCAGAGCAAGTATCTTTCTTAGGCCTCATCACCCTAAGTTAGCTATTTGACCTTGTGGTATGTGCTGTCTCACATAGCTGTGTTCTCAAAGTGTTGCCTTGCTGTGACATCACTACCTTGTTTCTACTGTGGGTATTGTCAAGTCCTGCATAGTGTCAGACTTGAAGGGTGCTCTCTCACCTTGTATGTCATCCAGCCGAAGCTGTGAAAGTCTAGCCATTTGCTAGAAGAACTTGCAAGTCTCTCACTTGCAGCATAACAAAAGAACAAGATCTTTTGCTCACAGGTGTCATCCTGCTGAGCATATCTCATAACCATTGCTAATAAATCCTCTCGTCAACCTCCCACTCCAGGATCCTCTTGTGACCCCTGGGCATCTTCCCTCCCCACTCCCACACCAAAGAAGTCCAGCGCATATGCAGGACAACTAGTATCAGCATCAACAGGAAAGCCAGTCCTGACTACATTGTCACACATTCCAGAAAGTTCATGGACAGCCTTCCACGAAAGAACTAGGAAAGCTTTAGACCTAGGAAGGTCATATTCTGCCCACTCCCCCTTACCCAATTCTGAATCATCATCTTCTCCCTCCCCACCACCAAATCCTCCTTCTCCTCCATCCTTACCTTCTTCAATCACCATTATTCCTCCCCAGTCACCACCACCCATGGCAGAACTAAAAGCAGCACTGCTGGATTGCTTCTCAGGCAAGTCTGAGGATGCACAATGATGGATGAAGGCCATGAAGGCCTACTTCACAGTAAATGTGGCTCTGTATGCTGCTAATGCAACAAAACTTTGCATTACACTAAACAGGATGTTGGAAGGGCAAGGAGCCTCTTTTGCCAACCATTGGTATGACAGAATAAACAATGCTGCAGTTGCAGCCACAGACAAAACTTTCGACAAGATGGTCAAAGACTTTAATGCCACCTTCTTCCTGGTGAATCAAGTGTCAAATGCCAGATACAAACTAGACCAACTTTGCCAACATCATCACAAAAACAATGAAGGGCAATGGGATGATGGGTTCCTCAAGTATGTAATGGACGCTCAAAACCTGATTGACAAGGCAAAAATTGCCAACAAAGAAGAAAGATGCTACAAATTCTTAGCAGGATTGGATGAAGAAATTTGAAACCCTATCATGGTGAATGGCACACCCACCACCTTGGAATTATTGGTCAAAAAAGCTGCAGAAATGCATGCAAACATAACCCATGCCAGAAATCTAGGATGAAACTCTTACTACTCATCCTTCTCCTCCTTCTGCAGCAACAAAGATCCAAATGCCATGGATGTAGATTTCATCAAGCTTTGTCCAGATGAAAGGGTGAGGTTAGTCAGGGAAAAGAAATGTTTCATATGTAAAAAACCAGGCTGTGTTACAATTTTATCTATCCCACGTTATTGCTCCTTGATTTCTATTGATTATCATTGCTCTTCACCAGGTTCTACTAATACTTTGGCTTGTCTTTGTCTTGATCGGACTCAGCCCACTCTTCTAAGTATCATCTCCTTACTGGTACTTCATGTTCCCTATCCT
>JBBPKF010000729.1:0-10259 GCA_038089175.1 Binderoboletus segoi | reverse complement strand
ACACACAATCAGAAGACATCATCAGCAATGGGCTTCTCACCATTTATGTTAAACTATGGGCAACAACCATTGATAAACCCTGATGTGCGACAAACAGTGAGAAATGAGGCAGCAAAAGACTTCACAACCTACATGAAACAAACAAGGAACGAAGCAAAAAACACCCTTGAGCATGCCGCATGAGATATGAAGAAATTCTATGACTGAAAAGCCAAAGAACAACTGGAATACAAACTGGGAGACTTAGTGCTAGTCGAAGCTTCATATATTTGAACAGACAGACCCATGAAAAAGCTCGATGACAAATGATACGGACTATTTAAAGTAATCGAAAAAGTAGGGGCCAGCACATACCGACTTTGACTTGATTACACCTGGAAACACATCCACCCTATCTTTAATGAATGCCAATTATGGCCGTATGTCAAAGGGCAATTTCCCAGTCAGATAAAAGCGCCTCCACCCCCACCTGACCTAATTGATGGTCAAAAAGAACAAGAAATCGAATACATCATCGATTCATGAATAAAACAAGAGAAAATAGAGTATCTCATACACTGGAAAGGATTCCCAAGAGAGGAAAATGAATGGATAAAGGAAGCGGAACTCATGCACGCCCAGGAAGTGATCAAAGACTTTTACCGACGACACCCAACCACTCCACGATCCAAACAATGGATGCATCTGTGAACATGCAGTTGTCCCATCTGTCACAGAGCACTGGTTCCCATTTCCACCAGACTCTTTGCATCCCCTGAATTCCTCTCATTCCGTTCCAAATATAATCACTATCCTGATGAATTATTCGAAATACCTCCTATCCCAGGAATTGCTACCATCACGACTGTCGAGGACAACAGTCCTTGAAAAGGGGGTAATGTCAGGACTCTTTTCACCCTTCATCTCTTCACTTTTCACATATGATGTAATTACAATTATCTTTCACATTTCACACTTTCATAGAACATTCTACAATATTCTATCACATTTTATACCATCAGACCAGCCCTAAAGTATGTAGTATATATATCAGACTCTAAAGCGTGTATGTCTTCCCAGGTTTGGAATAATTATTCATTCTCTTGTCTTGCGAGTTCCCTGGAGCTTGTCTTGATTTGAGTTGTATCTAACAAAGTTGTCTGAAAGGCTCGAATGCCAGTGGCATCTTTGAATGCATCTATGGGGATGATAATGGCATCATTGGAGTCTGATGATGCCCATATTCCGGGGTGACTCTCCAACAGGCATAGAGTATCTGGGTAACATTGTTTTCAGAAAAAAGAGCATATGTACCATTGGTAGGCCATTCTATGACAGCATATATGATAAATGTCGATTTCCCTGTGGCTCATGACTGGCAACTGTCTGCTGTGAAATGGTATACAGGCCTCAACACTGATACCAGGTTGTCCTGTGATGCATGCACCATACTTGTAAACGCTCATGCTGTTGAAAGTGTTTACTGCATTACAATACCATTCAGACACAAGCAACTTGTCCATCTTGCTGAATGACCTGACGAAGGATTGTAGCACTTTAGAGCCAGTGCGACAACCCAGGAAGGGCTACTACATTGCCTAAAAGGCTGTCCTACACTGGCTAGAAGGCATCTTACATCAGCTAGAGGTTGTCTTACATTGGCTAGAGGTGAGTGATTCAAAGCCCCAATGAACTCAGACTGTATCTCTGCCAGCTGATCTGGCAGAAGATCTGGCTATGCAACAGTTGATCTGACTCTCATGGTGCTCATCCTTCAACCTGAGCAGCACTGCCATCTTGTTCTCTATCTGATGATGGTGCTGAGCATTGTTGTATGTGCCATCTCTGGCATTGTTTCTCAAATCCTGAATCTATGAAGCTCTCCCAAACCTTACCACACATCAGTCCTCACCAGAGAAGACTGGCTCCTGGAACTTTTGACTGGCCATCCAGAGTGCATCTGCACCAAGCTTGGCATGTATGCTGAAGTTTTTAACAAACTTGTATCCATCCTTCAGAGCTATGGTCATTGGGATTCGTGATTTGTGTCATTGGAGGGGCAAGTGGTGATCTTTTTGTACACATGCATCACTGGCCTGCCCACAAGGCATGTCAGGGAAATATTCCAGCACTCAAACAGCACTATTGCATGGTATGTTTTATCTGGAATAGCACACATGATACTGACTTTTTTTTAGTTACTTTTGCAAGATGGTCACTGTTTTTTCTGCCCTGCCATTCTTTACTGACTTCATCACCCCTTCTGATCACACCCTACTGTCACCAAAATTCAAGTCCAATCTGAAGTTCTGGCCTTATTTCAAGGATGTGATTGGTGCACTGGATGGTAGTCACATTCCAATTGCTCTGCCTGCTCAATTAACACCAGAATACTGAAACTGGAAGGGTTTTTGTTATGCTGCAAGCAAAGACTTGCATGACTTCAACCCTTTGTGGGTTCCTCAGCTGACGGCTGGACGACGCTCAAGGTGAGAGAGCACCCTATTCCAGAGCGAATGAGCGCGACGTGGGAATTATGTGTCCACGGGCTCGACGACCTTGACGGACTTGATACCATACGATCGACTTCAAGAATGGTGTTGTGGCAAGGCAACACTCGAGGACACAGCGGCTAGAGATGGCTAGCTCCACAAGGTCGAGATAGCTAACTTAGGGTGACAAGGCCTAAGAAAGAGACTGCTCTGATTGCAGGAGGATACAGAAAGAACAGAATGCCAAACACTATGCGCAGTAGTGACTTAAGTACAGAGTAGAGAGGAATGAGGGCCGGCATATGGAACGTTATAGAACAACGAAGAAATTGGGGAATGAGGTAAATGAGATGACAAACGATGCTGCAGATGACCGAGATATGGAATGTGAAGGAAGGTAATAGAAACCGGTATCCGGAAAGCAGCTAAACCTGAGTCATGCGGGGAAGTGTCCGTATTCGAGGATGAAACAGAGAAGGAGTAAGCGTAGGGTTAGAAACAGTATGAACGTACAAGTAGCTCCATGTAGGAGTTGTCTGAGTATAGAGTCTGTAGTAAGAAGGAAGAAGCGAACAGTAGCGGTACAAAGGAGTAGAAGGAGGGAAAATTGTAACAGTTTTTTGTCCCAGAATTGCCTTTTCACCTGCAACTTCAACCTTCAATTCACATATGCCCTCACCAGATGGAAAGGATCAACAATGGATGCCCACCTGTTTGATAAAGCTCATAGACAGTACCTCAACATTTCTGCCAGAAAGTATCTTTTTGGTGACCTTGGTTTTCCTTCTCATCTGTTCATGCTCATGCCATACTGTGAAATGTGTTATCATTTGGCTGAATGGGGATGGGCAGGCATGCAGTAAGATACTGATCATTTTTCTCACTGCATTGATAAAAATTTTATAGGCCTGTTGACAAACGTGAGTTGTTTAACCTGCAACATGCATTCACACACAATATCATCAAACAAATTTTTGGTGTTCTCAAGCACTGTTTTTGGATCCTTCTTGTTCCACTTCCATATTCCCTTCACATCCAAGCATGTTTGCCAGTGGCACTGGGTGCCTTCCATAATTTCATCCACATTCATGTTCCCAACAAAGGACCTTTACTAAATGACAATCTGAATGATGGGCATGGTGAAAACAGTGAAGATGACAATGGTGAATTCCCAGAGGATGATGGTATGGGGGCTTATTCATTGCATGACATGATTGCAGAGCAAATGTGGCAGGACTATGTTAAAATCAGACAAGCATGTGGTATGGACATCAACTCACTAGATCCTCTGGACAACAAACTCTACAATTGACATGTAGGTAGTAGTATACTAGTTAATACATGTCAGATTCAGAATAACACTAGTATGAAGCAGATGAAAAAGCATCATGCATGACCCCATTGTCCCCCATTCCATCAATCTCAATGGGTTCACCTGGAAAGATCTTCTTATAATAATTGAGAGCAACAGCACAACATACTTTAGGGTCAGATATGCTCAAATACATTTTACAGAGCTGTTCATTGCTAATCATCTTAACCACAAGTACAGAATGTACAGAGACTGGAAGAGCATGGTCCTGGCTCAGGGTGTTTGCAGCAATAATGGTGTAGTCCCATGCCACCAAAGCAGTCTCAGAGGCCATCTCCTCTGGTAATGAAGTGGCTTGTTTGAGAAGATCACCAATGTGGTGGATGGCACCTGTCATGCCTGTCATTGCTGCAGCATTGGTTATTGTAGCCTTGGCAGCATTTGTGTGGCTGTGTTTGCTAGCTGGTTGCAAGCCATGGTCAGTAGATGCTTTGGCAGATGCAGCAGGAGTTTTGCAGCTAGGCACAGCAGACAGGAAACCTGTTTGCTCTCCAGCATCTGATGGGGCCTTCCATTTGCTATGGGAAGAGGTGACAGAGTGAGCACAATTTGAGACAGCAGGTTTTGTAACAGGCAGACCTGATATGGACAGGGGCCTACAGGCATGTCAGAGGGCATCAATTTAGAGAATGACATGAAGTGGAATTTGGATGCCAATAACTAGGGAGTAGGTGAAGTAGTGGATGAGATGGGAAAATGCTGGAGACAGACCTGAAGCTCAAAAGCTGGGGATGGTACAACATATGATGGTGCTGTGAATTGAGGGTTGTTTGGCAGAGCTGACATGGGAACTTCTGAATACATAGAGGATGCTGCTTGGGCTAGTCTTTCACCTAATCTTGATATAATGCTGCAAACAGCATTTTGTGTTACAAATTTCTTCTTTTGTCCTTGTTGTCGCCATCCATCATCTTGTTTTCACTGTTACAGACAACTGGCTCCAATTCATACTGCATGGGGCCACATGTATGCTTTTGCTCTTTTTAACCTTACACTTACTCCTTTTGTTATACCTCTATCAATATGGACATTTTCCTGTCTGACTCGGGCTTAGCTGCATTCTGGAGACTGGTTTCCATCATCTTCCTTCACATTCTATACCTGAGTCATCCACAGCACATTAGTCATTTCTTGTATGTCAGTATCCAACTTCTCTGAGGTTCCTTCTCGTTCTATATGCCTGCCCTCATGTATCTCATCTCTGTACTTAAGTCGCTACTGCGCATTGTGTTCCATATCTTGTTCTTTTTGTATCACCCTGCAAACAGAGCATCTTCTTTCTTAGGCCTTGTCACCCTAAGTTAGCTATCTCGACCTTGTGATGCTAGCTCTCTCTAGCTGCTGTATCCTCAAGTGTTGTCTTGCTGTGATACCATAGTCTAGTTTGACCGAACAGTATCAAGCCCATCAAGGTTGTTGAGCCCGTAGAAGTGTAATCCCTACACGCACTCATTTGCTCTGGTATAAGGTGCTCTCTCACCTTGAGTGTCATCCAACTGCAGCTGAAGAAGCCTGGGTGCTTGAAGAAGTTCTGCAAGTCTTTGCTTGCAGCATAACAAAAGAACAAGATCTTTTGCTCACAGGTGTCATCCTGCTGAGCGCATCTTACAACTATTGCTGATAAACCACCCCACCAAATCACTGGTCCAGGATCCTCTCATGACCCCTGGACAGCTTCCCTCCCCACCTCCATACCAAACAAGTTCAGCACATACGCAGGACAACTTGTATCAGCATCCACTGGAAAGCTGGTCCTGACCACATCGTCCCATATCCTGGAAAGCTCTTGGGAACCCACTCCCGAGAAAATCAAGAAAGCCCTCCAACTAAGAAAGTCCTACTCTGCCTGCACCCCCTCTCCTGAACCAGAAAAACCCACTCCCCCCTCGTCTCCATCCCCACCACTCCCAACCTTTGTCGCCCTCCCACCGCTACCCATGGCAGAACTGAAAGCTGCTCTCCCAGATTACTTCTCTGGCAAGTCTGAGGATGCACAACAATGGATGAAGGCCATGAAGGCCTACTTTACAGTAAATGCTGCACTGTATGCAGCAGATGCCACAAAGTTATGTACCACTCTGAACAGGATGCCAGAAGGACGTGGAGCCACCTTTGCAGATCATTGGTATGATAAAATCAACAACCCTGCAGTTGCCACAGCAGATAAAACCTTTGAGAAAATGATTGAAGATTTCAATGCCACCTTCTTCCCAGTGGATCAAGTATTGAACACCAGATTCAAGTTGGAACACCTCCAACAATGAAGAAAGAAAGGAGATGACAATTGCTGGGAAGACGAATTCCTAGAATACGTCACAGAAGCAAGAATGCTCATTGATAAGGCAAAGATCGGTGATGAAGAAGAAAAGTGCTACAAGTTCCTAGCTGGTCTGGATAAAGAAATCCAAGATCCTATCATCGTAAATGGCACACCTGCCATACTCGAGGCACTGGTAAAGAAAGCCTCAGAAATGCACACTAACCTGACATGTGCCAGAAACATCAGACGAAACTTCTATTTTTTGTCTCCTTCCACCACCTCTTGAAGAGACCCTAACGCAATGGAAATCAATTTTATTAAACTTTGCCCTGATGAAAGAGTGAAGCTTCTTAAAGAAAAGAAATGCTTTGTGTGCAAGAGAATGGGTTGCTGGTCCAGAAACCATCAGAAAGGAAAAACTCCAGCAACATACTGAAAGCTGGTCACTGTCAAGGTTATGGAAACGCCCAGACTGTCTGTATCGAAACTGCCCCCATATCACCCAACCCCACAACGGGTAACCACTGCATCCCCCATTGACAAATACATCAAAGCTCTCTGACTCAAAGGAAGTTCGGATGATGAAATTTTGAAGGTTCTACACATCTGCTTCAAAGACAACATGCCAGAGCAAGAAGCCCCCACTGGACAAGCTGAGAAAGAAATGGTAACAGAGGATTTTTGAAGAGGGAGCGCACTAAGTCAATGGCTCAACTCCCTACTGTAACACTCTCACCTATGTATGTAACAAGTACCAAGAACAAAGCCTCTCATCTCTTGATAACATTACATGGCAATGGAAAGAAAGTCGACATGAAAGCTCTCCTTGATAGCAGAGCAACAGGTTCCTTTGTCTCATGGGACTTCCTAAGGAGAAAGAAACTTGGTTTCAGAAAGATGAGAAATGCCATCTTAGTAAAGAACACTGATGGATCAGAAAACAAAGCTGGTACTATTAAATTCATGTCCAGAATGACACTTACCATTCATGGACCCACCCTGTACACCCACATCCAAGATTTCTACATTACTGATATTGGATAGGAAGACATTATACTTGGTCACCCATGGCTAACAAAACACAATCTGGTAATAAATTGGAGAACTGGAAATCTCCTAATAAAAGAAACCATCCTGGATGTTGAAGAATGTCACCAACTCATGATGTTCATCAACAAAGTCACCTTGTCAATGGAGATCACACAAAACACACAGAAAGCAGAAATAGTCCTTCCTGAAGCATATAAGGAATTCAAAGACGTGTTTGATGAACCCCCCAAAGGAGAACTTCCCCCGAATTGAGGAAGGTTTGACTTCCCGATTATCACTGACAATGAATTCATCCCCAAGGTAGCCAAAGTATACCCGCTTAACCCAACTGAACCACAAGTGTGTAAAGATTTCATTAAAGAAAACATAGAAAACAGCAAAATTGTCCTGTCCTCTTCTCCACAAGCTTCCCCCTTTTTCTTCATAGAAAAGAAAGATGGAAAACTCCATCCATGCCAGGACTACAGGTATTTGAACTCCCACACAGTCAAAAATGCATACCTGCTCTCCATCATATCAGAACTTTTCGACAAGTTCAAAAACACTAAAATCTTCACCAAGTTTGATATTTGTTGGGGGTATAACAATGTCCTCATCGAAGAAGATAGCCATTGGAAAGCAGTGTTTATAACATCGGAAGGATTATATGAACCACAGGTCATGTTCTTCAGTTTCTCCAACGCCCCACCCCACTTCCAAAACATGATGAATCACATATTTCGTGACATGATAGTGGAAGGATGGCTTGGAATATACATGGATGACCTCGGCTTTGCCTCAGCCAACCTCCCTACCCACCAACAGCATACACGCAGAGTTCTTGACAGGTTTCATCAAGAAAAGTTATACCTCAAACTGTCGAAATGTACCTTTGACACACCGGAAATGGAATACCTTGGCATGGTAATCAGAGAAGGACATGTCTGCCTTGACCCTCATAAGGTCAAAGCAATCAAAGAATGGAAACCACCTACTACGGTTAAAGGAGTGCGGTCATTTTTAGGATTCTGCAATTTTTACAGGAAATTCATCCCCAACTACACGGATTTAGCATGCCCCCTGAATGACTTAACAAAAAAAGAATCTCCCTGAAAATGGAAAACCTCCCAACAGAAAGTGTTCAATACGCTAAAACACATTTTCATCAGCCAACCCATACTGCACATGCCTGACTCCTCCAAACCATTCGCAATCATGACTGATGCTTCCCTAGTAGTGTCAGAAGGCATACTCCTCCAAAAAGATGGCAACGGAGACTATCACCCATGTGCCTACCAATCACAGACGTTCATTGATGCCGAATGTAACTACGACATATACGATTGCAAACTACTTGCTGTTCTCCATGCCCTAGACACGTGGAAACATTACCTGCAAGAAGCAGGTCACCCAGTCACTGTTTTCACAGATCACAAAAACCTGACATATTTCAAAGCTCCCCATAAGCTCTCATGCCAACAAGTGAGATGGATGCTTTTCCTCCAGGACTTTGACCTACAGTTCACCAGTGTACCAGCTGCACAAGTTGCACCTGCTGACACCCTCTCTTGCTATCCCTACCCTGCAACATATGACACAGACAATGCCAATGTCATGCTTCTCCCAGACATACTGTTTGTGAAAATGTTGGACTTAGCTATCATGGATAAAATTGCCAAATCTGCATCATCTGACACATTTATATTGACAGCCTTAGTGGCCCTTGATGATAAAACTTCCCCCATCCCCAGATTCCCTCTGTCTGACTGGCGCTTCAATCAAGGTCAACTGTATTTCCAAAACAGATTATACATCCCCAAAGCATTTCACAATAACATCCTTAAACATTGCCATTGTTCATCCACAGCAGGCCATGGTGGCATCTTACACACACAAACCCGAGTCATGCGCAATTACTGGTGGCCTGGACTTGCCACCTTCATCCGAAAGTTCATTGCAGGATGCCCTCAATGCCAGGCAAACAAAGTGAACACCCATCCTACTGTACCACCATTCGTCCTGATCCCCTCATCTGCAACACGACCTTTCCAACAGGTATCTGTCAATCTCATTACTGATCTTCCTGCCATAGACAGTTTTGATTCTATCATGGTCATGGTCAACCATGGCCTTTCGAAGGGGGTAATTCTCTGCCCTTGTTTTAAAAACATTGACACCACAGGAGTCGCAGACCTTTTTTTTAAACACATGTTCACTAGATTCGGCCTTCATGATAGGATCATATTGGACAGAGGCCCACAATTCACTTCAGCCTTTGCATGAGAACTGGCAAGATTGTTAGACTACTCCCTCTCACTCTCTATGGCATATCATCCTCAGACTGATGGCCAAACTGAGTGCATGAACCAGGAGTTGGAAATGTATCTATGAATGTATTGTACCACTCAACCCACTGACTGGATTTGTATGCTCCCCTATGTGGAGTTCACACATAATTCCTTCATGCACTCCTCCACAAATCAAACCCCTTTCTTTGTCATGATGGGATACAAACCTTGTGCCTACCCATCTTTAGCAAAAACATTCATTCCAGACCTTCAGAATAGGATGAAGAAATTGGAAGAGACCCATGCTGAAGCCCTTGTGGCACATGAAAAAGCAGCCCTAATTATGAAAAACTGCATTCGAACCAAAACCCCATCCTGGAAAATCAGAGAAAAAGTCTGGCTGGAAGCCTGAAATCTATGCTTCCCTGGTAGGAATCCAAAATTATCCCAACAGAGATATGGCCCCTTTACGATAGAATGAGTAGTAACTCCATGGGCCTATCAACTTAAACTCCCTCTGATGTGGAAGATCCATCCAGTATTCCATGCATCCCTTCTTTTCCCATTCTGCTGTACAGAAGAACATGGAACCCCATTCTTGACACCACCCCCAGAAGAAATAGATGGGGAAGAGCAATATGAAATTGAAGCCATCATGAGTCACAGAGGCTCCACAAGGCTACACTGCTATCTCATGCACTGGAAAGGCCATTCATCCACAGAAGACACATGGGAACCTAAAGGAAACTTTAGCGGCACTTCAACTTTGTTGAAAGCATATAAGAAGAAACATGGGCTGTAACGCTCCGCATGACCTCTTCTCTTTTGTTCCCTCCCAC
>JBBPKF010000728.1:0-10260 GCA_038089175.1 Binderoboletus segoi | reverse complement strand
AGCTAGGGGCAGTACTTGTTGGTCAGGGGTTCCTCGTCTTTGAGGGGTTCTAGGGTCTTGGTACGGGTTTACCCAAGGAAGGGTAGATCTGCCAGGTATTCTATGGGAAATATTGGGCAATTACAGCACGATGGCTGTTGCTTGGGGAAGAGCTTGATCTTTTGTTACGCAGGATGCGACACAATCTTCAGTTAGTATGCCAAAATCAGATCTGGACTCCCTGAGGTTGGGATGTCACTGTACTAGTTATGCTTCTCCTAGGATGGGAGATCTTTACTGCGAATATAACAGTCAAGGATTCTGTTCACTCGAGTTTGAGGAAGACTGTGTGGTGATTGCGCAGATCAAGCTAAGTAACAGCAGTACATGACATACGATTATATATGGAACAGAAGTGATGAGTCATGAAATGCGCAGTACAGAATGCAGTGGAAGTTAATAGAACATGAATGACAAACCATTGCTGCACGGACTAATATAGAATGACAAATAGGCCGATGTGTCGGATGGGAGGATAGGGAACACAAAGTACCAGTAAAGAGATGATACTTAGAAAAGAGGCCAGAGTCTGATCAAGACAAAGACAAGCCAAAGTGTAAGTAGAACCTGATGTAGGATGAGGATAATCAATAGGAATCGAGGGGCAACAACATGAGAAAGGTAAAATTGTAACACCCGGACTTGCTACATTCATCCAGAAATTTGTCAACGGGTGCCCACAATGCCAAGCAAATAAGGTTAACATGCACCTGACCACACCCCCCTATGCCCCCATTCTGTCCTCTGCTACATGCCTTTTCCAACAGATCTCTGTCGATCTCATCACTGATCTTCCTCGAACAGAAGGCTTTGATGCTGTCATGGTCGTGGTTGACCATGGCCTTTCAAAGGGGGTAATTCTCTGCCCTTGCTCCAAAACAATCGATGCTGCGGGCATAGCCAAACTCTTTTTCAAATACATGTTCACACGATTCAGTCTCCATGACAAGATCATCTCAGACAGAGGTCTGCAATTCGCATCTGCCTTTGCTAGAGAACTTGCAAGGCTCTTAGACTATTCCTTATCCCTATCAACTGCCTACCATCCACAGATGGATGGCCAAATGGAACGAATGAATCAAGAATTGGAAACATATCTTTGTATGTTTTGTTCCACCCAACCAACGAAATGGGTACAAATGCTCCCGTATGCGGAATTCGCTCACAATTCTGCCACCCACTCTTTGACAAAACAAACTCCCTTCTTCATCATACTAGGCTATGAATCACGAGCATATCCCCCCCTTGGAAAAATGTTCCTCCTGGAACTCGGAAAATGAATGGAAACCCTGGAAGAAGCCAGGAAAGAAGCATTGGCAGCACACGAAAAAGCCGCCCTCATCATGAAAAATCGAATCAAAACATGAACCCCATCATGGAAGATCAGAGACAAGGTGTGGTTAGAAGCACAGAACTTGAAATTCCCTGGAAGAACCCCAAAACTTACACAAAGAAGATTTGGCCCTTTTACCATCAAAAGGGTAATAACTCTGTGGGCGTACCGTCTTAAGCTTCCCCCCACCTGGAAGATCCACCCCATTTTTCATGCATCCCTTCTATCTCCATTCTGCAGCACAGAAGAATATGGAACTCCATTTATCGAACCACCCCCGGAAGAAGTAGATGGGGAAGAACAATATGAAATCGAAGCAATCATGAGTCATCGTGGCTTCATGAGGCAGCGCCACTATCTAGTGTGCTGGAAAGGCTATTCATCAGCAGAAGACACGTGGGAACCTGAAAACAATTTCAGCGGAGCTTCAACCATACTGAAAGCATATAAAAAGAAACACCACCTCCTCTGAACAACATGCTCCTCTTTAACTTCAACCCCTCCCACAACCGCATCCCCAAAGAATTCTGGTCTCAAGTTGTGGAAGAATATTTGAAAGAACAAAACATGACCTGCTCCTCATTCCCAACATTGTCTCATACTTCCACTCATGAGCTTGCCAAACGAATCTGTAACAATGTGGTCACTCCCCCTTCTGAAGAACCATCCCAGCCTTCCGCTTTTGTGCAAGTACCCACACTCCCTAGATCTGACATCATCCTCCCTGATTTTATTCTCCTATGAATTCACTGCCTTCCTGCAGTTTTCCAAAGACATATCATCATGGCTGTACTAGAAGACCCCGGCCTCACTTTCTTAGTTGAACACGATCTACACTACCTTTGTTCCCTTACCCTTCCCGGTCTTGTACGAACCTATCATCACCTCGTTCTATGCCGAACCTCATTCTTCAACATCCAACCCTCATTTGCCAATGCCACTCGCATTGGCCTAACAAACCAAGCCTTGATCGAAGCAACCCAGTCGTTACTATCCACCCTTATCAATGCTGGCATGCCTGATATCATTGATGGGCTAGCTCCTATTATGTTCAGAGATCTACTCTGAGATGTCCTTCCCAGATTGTCTGAAGAAGAATTCAAAGAATATTTCCAGGACTCCAAGTACAACCCTGAACTTTCCCCGAAACCTGCACCTATTCCACTCACTGACTGCATCTCGTCCCCACCCCCATCCTTTCATCCAGAACCCACATTATGCCATTCCTCTAAACAATGGTTTAACCCTATATGTCAAACATGGACTGGAAAGAAAAGGGAGATCATGACAGAACAGCTTAAGAACTATGCTGGGGCAACAAATGTTGACTACGAGTCATCCTCTGACGATGACTTATCCTACCCGACCACCTCCCCATCAGTGATATGTTCTCTGTGCAAAGAACAGGGACATCTACGAGCTGCCTGCCCCTCCTACACATGCCCATTCTGTAAAATAAACAACCCTGGCCTGGACTCACACTTGCCCTTCAAGGTTTTGTGGCCATTGCGGCAAAGAAGGTCATATCGCAGACGATTGTTCTTTCAAAGAATGCACCTCCTTAGTCATGGAACCCCAGGAGCACAAGGATTGACTGGAACATGGCATGTTCCAGTATAAGAATGGGGTAATGTTACAAATTTCTCTTCTTCTTACCCTATGGGCATTATTCCACCATTTACATTTCATAGACACTTGGGTGCACACCTGGTTACTCTTAGCCACGAGTACGTTCCTACTTGTTCTCACACTACGCATAGCCCTTCTTCTCTACCTTTACCAATATGGACACTTCCTGCTCTGACTTGGAATTAGCTGCCTTCTGGAGACTGGTTTCTATTACCTTTCATATTTCATATCTTGGTCATCCGCAGCACTTTAGTCATTTCTTACCTCATCTTTCGACTTCTCTGATGTTCTATCACATTCCATATGCCGCCCCTTATCTCATTACTCTCTGTACTTAAGTCACTACTGCACATGGTGTTCTGCATTCTGTTCTTTCTGTATTCCCCTGCAATCAGAGCAGTCTCTTTCTTAGGCCTTGTTACCCTAAGTTAGTTATCTCAACCTTGTGGTGCTAGCCATCTCTAGCAGCTGTGTCCTTGAGTGTTGCCTTGCCGCGACACTGCACTTGTACTCGACTGAACAGTATCAAGCCTGTCAAGGTCATCGAACCCACGGAGGCATAATTCTCGTGTCGTGTTCATTCGCTCTGGTATAGGGTGCTCTCACACCTTGAGCATCATCCAGCCATTAGCTGAGGAACCCAGGAAGGGTTGAAGTCGTTATGCAAGTCTTTGCTTGCAGTGTAACAAACCAAGAGCTTGAAACTTACCTGTGCATGTTCTGTGCCACTCAACCAATGAATTGGAAACAAATGCTCCCTTATGCAGAATTTTCCCATAACTCTGCCACCCACTCATCCACTAAACAGACACCATTCTTCATCATGATGGGATACAAACCACGAGCATACCCAGCTCTAGGAAAAACCTTCCTTCCTGAACTCAAAAAACGCATGGAAATTCTGGAAGAAGCCAGAAATGAAGCATTGGCAGCACATGAGAAAGCTGCCCTCATTATGAAAAACCAAATCAAAATGAGAACCCCATCCTGGAAAACTGGAGACAAAGTGTGGTTAGAAGCATGGAACTTACGATTTCCCAGAAGAACCCTGAAACTGACACAAAGAAGGTTCGGCCCTTTTACCATTGAAAGGGTAATAACTCCATGGGCATATCGCTTCAAGCTCCCAACCTCCTGGAAAATCCACCCAGTATTCCATGCATCCCTATTATCCCCATTCTGCAGTACGGAAGAATATGGAACATTCTTTATTGAACCACCCTCAGAAGAAATAGACAGGGAAGAACAATATGAAATTGAAGCAATCATGAGCCACAGAGGTTCAATGAGGCAATACCACTACCTAGTGCACTGGAAAGGCTATTCGTCAGCCGAGGACACATGGGAACCTGAAGACAACTTCAGCAGAGCTTCAACCTTGTTGAAAGCATATAAAAAGAAACACCACCTCGGTTGAACGACATGCCCCTCTTCAATTTCCATCCGTCTAGTAACCACATTCCCAAAAACTTCTGGTCTGACATCATCACCAAATACCATAAGGAACAAAACATGTCTAGATCCTCCTCTCCCACTTCTTCCCACTCGTCCACCCATGAACTTGCACAGCATATCAGAGAAAATACCATAACTCTGCCACCTGAAGAACATCCCTCCACTTTTGCTCAAGTCCATCCTTTAACTTGCAACTCTATCATCCTCCCCAAATTTATCCCACTATGTATCCACAGACTCCCTCTCCCGTTTCAACGACATTTCTATGTGGCCTGTCTTGAAGACCCCAGGCTTACCTTTTTGATTGAACATGACATTCATTTCCTTCATTCTATGGTTTTACCTGGACTAGTATGAACCTACCACTGTCTCGCACTTTGCAGGAACTCCTTTTCTAGCATTAACTCCATGTTCTCTTTCGCTGCTTGAATTGGGCTGACCAATCAAGCCCTCATAGAAACCAACCAGTCCCTTCTAAACGTCATTCATAATGCTGGCCTAGCCAACATCATTGATGGCCTAGCCCCGGTCATGTTCCACGACCTTCTAGTTGACATCCTACCCCGCCTATCTGAAGATGAGTACAAAGAATACTTCAAGGATATCCCGGTTGTTCCAGAACCCACTCCCCTCATAAACCACATCACTGAGACTCCAAATTACTTTCGTGAAGAATGCACTGAGGACCATCGGGTTGATGAATGGGTCCACACTTTACATCGTCAAAGGAGAACCACCCCCTACTGCCCTAAGAGTCACAGTTCTTCAGCGAGCTCTCACCATACCACCTCAGAAGAAACATCTCCAACCCCCAATTCCTCCCCTGTTGAGTTTGTAATAACACAGAGCACCTGTCTAGTGCTTGTTCGAAATACCAATGCCCATTCTGTCTCAAGTGGAACCCCAGACACTGGGCCCACAGATGCAACATGAGGTTTTGTGGACATTGCGGAATGGAAGGACATATCATCATGGACTGCCCCTTCAAGAAAAGGATGGAATTGGTCACACTTCCCCCAAGCGCAATGGATTGACTGGAACGTAGCACGTTCCAGCTAAACAAGGGGGTAATGTTACAATTTTCCCTCTTTCTTTTACTTGCTACACTCACAAGCCACTATCTTTTGTTATACTTCACAGACACTCTACTCCATCACCTCCTATATGGAGTTACTTACACTTTCCCGAATGACTCAGGTTTAGCTGCTTTCTGGATGCCAGTTTCTATTACCTTCTTTTACATTTCAAATCTCAGTAATCTGCAGCACTTTAGTCATCCTCTTTACTTCATATTCCAATTTCTCTGATGTTCTTTGACATTCTATATGCCTGCCCTTATCTCACCGTCCTCTGTACTTAAGTCACTACTGCACATAGTGTTCTGTATTCTGTTCTTTTGTACTTCTCCTGCAAACAGAGCAGTCTCTTTCTTAGGCCTCATCACCCTAAGTTAGCTATATCGACCTTGTGGTGCTAGCCATCTCTAGCAGCTGTGTCCTCGTGTGTTGCCTTGCTGTGACACCATATCTGCTTTTGATCAAATGGTATCAAGTCCGTCAAGATCGTCGAACCTGTGGAAGCATAATTTCCACATCGTGTTTGTTCACTCTGAAATAGGGTGCTCTCTCACCTTGAGCGTCATCCAGCCATTAGCTGAGGAACCCAGGAAGGGTTGAATGTGTTATGCAAGTCTTTGCTTGCCGCATAACACATGGCTTGGGTGATGTCATAGTGACTCAAGTGAGTGTCTGGTCTAGATTTGGTTGTGACAGCTTATGGTGATGAGTTAGCCTCAGCCAGAGGTGAGTCTTCATTCTTATTTCCATGCTAAGCAGGGCTCATAACCTGTGAAAGGATTATTGATCTGTAGCACAAGTCCATGAGGACTCCAGTCAATGTTGTATGAGACTAAATTGTTAGCTACCTGTAGCATGAGTCCATGAGAACTAGAGTACATGAGTAAGGGACTATGGACAATGTACTGTAGTGGCTTACCTCCAGTTGATGTTGTACAAGACTGGAGAAAAGCATACTAAGCAGAGGTGTGAGGTAGCTGGCACTGTTGTCCAAATATGGTAATATTGTGAAAGTGTTGAAAAGGTACTAAGTATTAACTAGGAAACAGGATGATCTCCAACAGTTGTAACCCCAGTGAATGTTGAACTTAGTAAACCATTTTGCATTTTTGAACCTGTTGAATAAATTAGAGATGATGGATAAGGGGTAGGCATTCTTGATTGTGTGTGAATTCAGATATTGATAGTTCTGGCATGGCCACAACTTTCCATCCTTCTTTGCTACAAAGAGGAAGGGAGATGCTTGTGGAGAAATGGACAGGATGATTTTTCCTGCCTAGAGATTTTCCCTGACAAAGTCTTTGCATACTTGTTGCTCCATAACATTCAGTGGGTAAACCTTGGCAACCTTTGAGACAAATTTATCATCAGTTTTAATAGAGAAATCAAAACATCCATGATGAGGAGGAAGTTCACCTTTTGGAGGTTCATCAAACAAATCCTGGTACTCCTTGTACACTTCAGGTAGTATGACCTCTGATTTCTGTGCATTTTGAGTGATTTCCATGGACAGCATGACTTTGTTTATGAACATCATGAGGTGCCAACATTTCTCCATTTCTGGCAAGGCACTTTCCTTCATTAGCAAGTTTCTGGTCCTCTATTTATAACCAGGTTATGCTTTTTTAACCAGGGGTGCCTTAGAATAATGTTTTCTTTTCCAATGTCCATGATGTAAAATTCTTGCATGTGAATAAATGGTTGGGATCTCTAAATGATGAGATTTAGTTGGGTCTTGAATCTAATGGTTTCTGTGCTATTTTCTGTTCCATCCATGTTGTGTACCACCAGGGTTTGACACATACACCAGAAGGCAAACTGGTCTTTCTTTATGAAATTTCAAGAAACAAATGATCCAGTTGCTCTGCTGTCAAGCAGTGCTTTGATGTTGACATTTTTCTGATTTCCATGTAGAGTAATAAGCAGTTGCATAGCTTTGTCCAAGTTATTCATAGTGTACATGGGCAAGGGGGTTATGCTAGGGAGTCAATTTGTTGACAAAGATCACTCCCTTTTGAAAAATCTGAGGTGGACAGCCCTTCTGCAGGTTTCTTGATTTCCTGCTCCAGCATTTTTTCTTTGAAGCATGTATGTAAGACTTTAAGGATCTCCTTGTCATTATTTCCTTTAAGTTTTAGCATCTTCACATACTCTGTGATGGGGGAGGTTGGCACTTCCTTTGGGAAATGAGGTTGGTAGGTGGGTGGTTTGACATTGATAGTCCTAGCTGCCATGAAGGGTTTCCTTTCTTTCTCTTTTCCTTTCCTGTGGTTTGCAGCTATGCATTCCAGTTCCTTGCACACAAAGCAGCACTTTTCTTAAATTAGTTTGGCACATTTGTCTGGCCAAAGCTTGATAAAGTTGATATCCATCATGTTTGAATTGCAATGATTGTGATGGTTACTCAGGCACAAGGGATAGTACCTGGACCTAAGATTTTGAACTCTAGTGAGGTGGGTATGCATCCCTGTGGCTTTCTTTACCCATTCCTTCAAGGTGGCAGGCTCTTCAGCCATGATAATTGGTGCCAAGATGGTGGTGTTGAGCTCAGCAGTGAACTTATGTTTTCTTTCTTCCTTGTCTATGATTTGAGCATGATTAATGAGGTTACATGCTTCTGTTATATATTTCTGAAACCCATCATCCCATTCTCCTGCATCATTTTTCTGACAGTGTTATTTCAAGTGATCCAACTTAAACATAGTGTTGGAAACCATGTTGATCAGGTAGAATGTCATGTTAAAGTCAGCAACCATTTTGCTAAAGATTTGTCCATGGCAGGAACAGCTACATTGTTTACTTTGTCATACCAGTGTTTGGCAAACATTCTGCTTCACCCCACACCCATTCAATTCAGGGTGGTTAGTAGTTTGTTGGCATCATTGGCAAACAGTGATGCATTTATGTTGAAGTAAGCCTTCATGGCCTTCAACCATCTTTGCACAGACTTTATCTTAGCCATTCTGGGTCTAGGAAATTGGTAAGAGGTGATAGCAATGGGAGATCTGGAACCTGGGGATGGTGGTGATGATGGACTGGGGAATGGGAAGTTTGAGGGCAATCTGGCTGAGTATGATATTTGAATTCCTGGTGCTAAAAGCTGGGCAACAGTAGACTAAGAGGGTAGCACTGGTGTCAAGGGACCAGGTGATGATGCAGCAGTTCTGGGAAGTCTTTCTGAACTTGCTGATATTAACAGCCTGATGTAAGGGCATGTGGATTTCAGTTGTTTGATGGAGTGATGGATGGGGGATGCCCAGGGATCAGAGACAGATCCTGAACCTGTGAGATGATGAGGAGGTTAATCAGCAATGATGATGAAGTATGCTCAGCAGGATGATACCTGAGAGCAGGGATGACCTAGTTCTTTTGTTATGCTTGAACTTGCAAGCTAGCACCTACTTCACCAATGATACCCTGTGAGCCCCATCCCCTGACCAGGTCTTACTGACTCCTCCTCCTTTCATGCAATGCCCCTTGTCTATTCCCTTTCATTTTGTCCCAGAAATTGCAGAAGCTCCTCTTGTATGAAACCAGTTCAATCTGATTTCTCAAAACTGGAAAGGCAGTAAATACCCCACACAACCTAAGAAGAGAATCACTGATCCAACTAGTACTCAAGAGGAAGCAGCAATCACCCATGATGACATTAAGGCTGAATCCCCCCTCTCCCCTGACCACTGCTGTTTTATCTGTAACAAATGCAGACACCTTCATGCTGTCTGCCTGAAATATCAATGCCCATACTGTCATAAGTGGACTCCACTCCACTGGGCATTACACTGTCCAAACCACCATTGTGGCCATTGTGGAAATGAAGGACATATCACTGATGACTGCCCCATTAAAGAGGAGACACATTTGGTGAGGAAACTGCAGGATATTTGACTGGAGTCTGATAGTCTCCAGGCTACTTGGGTAATGTTACAATTTTCCCTCTTCTTGTTCCTTGCTGTTCTTCTTGTTCATGCATTTCACCTCTCCACAGACTCTTTCCTTCATTATGTACTACAAGGGGCCACCAGCCTATTCATTCTTGCTCTTACACTGCATCTTCTTCTATGTCTTTATCTTCTTCACTTCAGACATCTACCTCCTCACTGAGTTCTCCTTATGCTCAGTCATTATCTGATCTCTTCATTGATCATTATTGTTTCTCTTCTTTTCTATCGTATTCCATATGGCATCATTCCACAGCAGTTCTTCATTGTTCTTTTATGTTCTATGGACCAGCCCTAAACCAGCCATCTCTGTATATAAGTCACTATGTCACACCCTGTTCTTTAGCTAGTTCTACACTTGCAATCCTATCGCTTGCACACTGGCATATCACTAAGGTCTTGCCACCCTTATGTGCTCATCAGGCTTAGTGGTACAAGCTGACTCTTGTAGACTGTGTTCTCATAGTGTTGCCTTGCTGCAATGCCAATTCAACCTTTGAGTGGGTTGCCTCAACCATTAATGCCATCTGGTTGCCTTGATGCTAAGTATAAGTTGTCAACCAGTACAAGGAAAGCTGACCTTGGCTGTGCTGGTGTTCAAGAATAGTATAACAGAAACCCCATTTGTCACACCACCTCTGGAGGAAGTAGAAGACAAAGTGCAGTATGAAATAGAAGCCATCATGAGTCACCATGGGTCATGTTATGCAGTAGTTGTGCACTAGCACCTAGAGAGTCTTTGTTTCTACAAGGTGAGACGATGAACCTAACTTGAACATCAAATGAC
>JBBPKF010000727.1:0-10261 GCA_038089175.1 Binderoboletus segoi | reverse complement strand
AAGCTCAGAAACAGCAGACGACCAACATGCTTGTCCAACCAGCCAAACTGTCAATCGTGCAAACTGCCTACACTGCCATCCATGGCAAAGACACACTGCAGAACTTCTGACAAGCTGTTTCTGGCCCCGACTCAGACAAATGGTGGAAGGCGATGCATGAAGAATTCGAGATGTTGCAGAAGTGCGGGACCTGGGAACTCATCGATTGACCCAAAAACCACAAGGTCATAGGCTGCCGATGGACATATGTGATCAAGCATGGCCCCAATGGCGAGATCACTCGATACAAGGCACATCTAGTTGCCCAAGGCTTTTCACAGATACCTGGTCTTGATTTCAGCAACACGTTCTCACCCACAGTTTGACTCAACTCACTTCGCATCATCCTACACTACGTGGCAGTGCATGGCTGGTATCGTAGTCAAGATGACATCACCTGGCTCTCTGTTGTCTTGCACCCCAATCTTGCATTTGCTGTCAGCCAACTTGGCCAATATAGCACAAACCCTGGTGAAAGCCACTGGAAGGCACTTATGCACGTCTTCAAGTACTTATGGGGCATGCACAACCTTGCACTCATGCTCAGAAGGGTCTCTGATGATGATCCTGACATTCTCATAGGCCACACAGATGCCAGCTTCACGTGCGACACCGACGATCACTGTTCCATATCTGGCTACATCTATCAGCTTGGCAACGCAGTCATGTCATGGAATAGCAAGAAGCAGGACAAAGTTACCATCTCATCGTGTGAAGCCGAGTATGTCACACTCACACACTGTGCAAAACAAGGCCTGTGGCTACACTACATCATGTGGGACATCGGAATGCACAGCGGGGATGAACCGCTGCCCACCAACCTCTTCTCCGACAACACCATGGCCATCACACTTGCACAGGAAGCCCACTTCCACGGCCGAAGTCATCACATCGGAACCCAATTCCACTTCGTGTGCAAATGTGTCAAAGATGGAACCTTTGGAATCACACACATACTGACAGGCAACATGCTTTCCAATGGACTCATGAAGCCACTCGCACGGGGACCACATGAGACCATGCTCTCACGCTTCTCACTAGCACTGATCTGAGGGGGTGTGTTGGAGATCATCTTGTCATAGTGTACACTCCCCATTCCTTTACGCTACCTTCCTTATTTGGACACTACCATTACTTAGTCATCCCTGTTCATTCCCACTTTCCTCCAGTCTCATACCACGTCAACTGGAGGTAAGCTACACTTATATGCTCGCTACATTCCATTACTCATATAGTATAGTCCTTATGGACTCGTGCTACAGATCAACCGTTCTCTCACAAGGGGATGCAAAGCTGAGATCATCCATGTATATTCCAAGCCAGCCTTCCACAATCATGTCACAGAACAGATGATTCATCATGTTTTGGAAATGAGGCAAGGCATTGGAAAAACTGAAGAACATGACCTGAGATTCAAACAATCCTTTTGAGGTAATGAAGGCAGCCTTCCATCAGCTTTCTTCTTTGATTAGGATGTTGTTATAACCCCATCGGATGTCGAACTTTGTAAACCATTTGGCATTCTTGAATTTGTCAAACAACTCAGAGATGATTGGGAGTGGGTATGCATTTTTGACCATGTGTGAGTTTAGATACTGGTAGTTCTGGCATGGGCGGAGTTTTCTGTCTTTCTTTCCTATGAAAAAGAAAGGGAAGGCCTGAGGAGATGATGATGGGATTATCTTTTCATTTTCCATGTTTTCCTTGATGAAGTCTTTACATGCTTGTTGTTCAGCTATGTTCAATGGGTAGACTTTGGCAACCTTTGGGATGAACTCATCATCAGTAATGATGGGGAAGTTGAACCTTCCATGGTTCAGTGGGAGTTCTCCTTTAGGAGGTTCATTGAAGATGTCTTTAAATTCTTTATATGCTTTGGGAAGGGTTACTTCTGTCTTCTGTGTGTTTTGAGCAATTTCCATGAAAAGGGTGACTTTGTTAAGAAATGTTGTGAGTTGGTGACATTCTTCAATAACTGGTTCAGATTTCAGTTCTTCTTTGAGTAGGAGGTTTCCCATTCTCCAGTTGATCATTGGGTTGTGCTTCATCAGCCATGGGTGGCCTAGGATGATATCTTCTTTTCCAAGATCTGTGATATAGAAGTCTTGGATGTGGGTGTAGGGGGTCAGTTCTTGGACTGTAAGCATAAGATGAGACATGAACTTGATTATTCCCACGCTATTTTCTGAGTCATTAGCATTCTAAACCAAAATGGTGTTTCTTAGTTTCCTAAAGCTGAGTTTTCTGCAGCAAAGGAAGTTCCAGGATATGAAGGATCCTGTTGCTCCACTGTCCAGTAGAGCCTTTGTGTCAACTTTGTTTCCATTCCCATGTAGAGTGATCAAGAGATGAGTTGCTTTGTTCTTGGTACATGTTACATACATGGGAGATAGTTTTACAGTGGGAAGTTGGTCCATCGACTTAGAGCACTCCCATTTCAAAAATCCAAAGCCAGAGCTTCCTCTGTTTCTTTGACTATTTCTTCCAGCATGACTTGTTTGGACATTTGGTCCTCAAAACATGTATGGAGGACTTTGAGTATTTCATCTTCAGAACTTCCTTTCAGATGAAGGATCTTGACATATTTGTCAATAGGGGAAGTGGGCACCACTCTTTGTGGTGTGGGTTGATATGGGGGTGGTTTAGATGATGTGGCCATTGTGGTTTCTACTGTTTGTACAGCAGTGGGTTTTCTATATGCCTCTTTTCCTTTGCTGTGCTTCATAGCCCAGCAACAAGGTTTCTTGCAGATGAAACATTTCTTGTCTCTAACAAGCCATGCCTGTTCATTTGGATGGAGTTTCATGAAGTTGATGTTTATCGCATTAGGGTCACAAGATCAAGGTTGGGAGGTATAGTTTGTGTATGAGCTCTGCCCAATGTTGTGGGCTCTGGTTAGGTTTGAGTGCATTTCCATGGCCTTTTTGACCAATGCTTCAAGTGTGGCTGGTGCACTGTAGATGATGATGGGCTTGGCAATTTCTTCATCCAACCCTGCTAGGAATTTATAACATTTCTCCATTTCATCAATGATCTTTGCTTTGTTGATGAGAGTTCTGGCATCAGTGATGTATTCCAAGAATCTGTCATTCCATTTTCCATCTTTGCCTTTGTGGTGATGTTGACATAGATGATCCAACTTGTAGTGGGCATTGGAGACCTGGTCAACCAGGAAGAAGGTCATGTTGAAATCTTTGACCATCTTGTTGAAAGTTTTATCTGCCACTGGTACTGTGGTGTCATTGATTTTGTCATACCAATGATCAGTGAACAAGCCTCCTTGACCTGCATTCATCCTGTTCAGTGTAGTGCATAGTTTCATTGCATCAGCAGTGTACAGTGCTGTGTTTACTGTAAAGTGGGCCATCATGGCCTTCATCCATCATTGTGCATCCTCAGACTTGCCTGAGAAGCAATCCAGCAGTGCAGCTTTCAGTTCAGCCATCTGTGGAGGGGGAGATTGGGGAGGAGTTATGGGAATGAAAGATCTGGGTCCTGGGAGAGATGGAGGGGGTGGAGAGTTTGGTTGGGAAGGTGATTTGGGAGATGGTGACCTTGCAGAATACAATCTGCTACTATACCCTAGAAGATGTTTGGTAGTCTTCTGCAAGGGGACCCATGAGCTGGGATTGATACTTGGTAATGTGGTCAGGACTGGCTGTCCAGACAATGCTGATCAGATGATGCTGATACTAGTTGTCCTGTGTAGGCACTGGACTTCTTGAGTTTCAGAGTAGAGATGGGGGATGCCCAGGGGTCAGAGGGAGATCCTGGGGTGGGAGTTCAGTGAGGTGGTTTATCAGCAATGGTGGCAAGATATGCTCAGCAGGATGACACCTGTGAGCAAGAAGAGCTTATTCTTTTGTTACACTGCAATCAGTTGTCGCTAGACCCTCTACTGCAAGGCTACTATGATTAATGAACTCAGGTGAGACAGGCACTCTTCAGAGTATGAAGCAAGACCTAGGTGAGACAGGCACCTTCCAGCCTTGAAGCAATGCTATGTGTTACATGTTGAGATGACCACCTGACAGAGGTTGAGAAAAGATGGTATTGTGGCTTGGTGATACTTTGAGGACACAGCAAGTGAGACAGCACTCTCCACTAGGTTGAGATAGCTAACTTAGGGTGACGAAGCCTAAAAAAGAGACTTGCTCTGATTGCAGATGAATACAGAAAGTGTTACAATTTTATTCCTCCCATGTTGTCACTCCTCATTTTCTTCTCATCATTGTTGCCCTTCACCAGATCCATTTGATACTATGGCTTATCTTCATAATGTTTGGACTCAGGCCTCTCCTCTAAGTATTGTCTTCTTACTGATACTTCATGTCCCTAACCATTCCATCTGATATCTCGGCCTATATGTCATTTTCCTTTGGTCAGCACAACACAGGTTTGTCATTCCTCTTCTATTATCTTCCACTACATTCCCTGCTGCATGTTTTATGACTCATACTTTCCTTTTTGACTTGTGGTCCATGCTCCATAATCTAAGTAGAAAACTGCATGCTCTGTACCCTAGTTACCTAGCTTGATCTGCACAATAACCATGCAGTCTTTCTCAATCTTGAGTGCAAGGAAACCTTGTCCACACATTCACAGGAACAATAACTCCTATAAGCTGAAGTCAGGTACTAGTGCAGTGACTTCTAGCCTTAGGAAGTCCAGATCTGATTTGGCACACTAGCTAAAGATTGTATTGCATCCTGCATAACAGAAAGAACAAGCTACTGGACATGGTGCGACATAGTGACTTAAGTACAGAGATGAAACACTTGAGGGCCAGTCAATGGAATATGAAAGAACATCATAGAACATAAAAGAATACTGCAGATGGTGCCATATCGAATGGTAAGGAACTTGACAGAAGATGACATGATCTTATGCAAGACTGAGCATGAGAGAGCTCAGGAGTCGGAATAGTGTCCATAATGGAAAACATATAGAAGAAGAAGTAAGCGAAGTGTTAAAGCAAGCGTAAACATACATGCAGCTCCTTGTAGGACTCAATGAAGCCAAGTGTCCATGAGAAAGGCAAAGAACATGTAATGAAATAGAACAATGAAGAGGAGAAGGGGAATAAATTGTAACACAAAGGTCCAGATGCCCAGCCAGGTGTATTCTTGGCAGATAAGTTCTAGTGTCCAGTTCTGTCTGAAATGTCTGGAGAGCAGATGGTCATGTTTGTACTGGAGAACATGGAGATGGAGGTCATTAACCTTGGGGATGTAGATATGGTCATCCAGGCATAGGAAGCCTTCAGAGTCAATGGTCTAATGGAAATTAAAGGGTTTGGGGGTGGACAGATGGATGGAGGCAATGGAATTGGAAGAGAGTGTGAAGAGAATGTTGCTGTGGAGAAATTCAATGTCAAACAGTGAACCAGCCCAGAGAACTGGAGCTGCTAGATATGTCACTTGAAGGAATGCAGTGAGTTGTTTTTGAGTGCAAATGAGGCAGAAATTGTAAGGGTTGATGCAGGCATAGTCTCTATCCCCCACTTTGGGATAGATGTCCCAACATCTAGTGAGGGCATCAGGCTTTGCATCTAAGCATCTGGGGTGAAAGTGGACAACCATGCTGAACTGTGAGAGGAACTCCAACTAGCAGGCTTGATGGCAGGTCAGGAGTTTTGTGGTGGCAAAGTACTCTAGGTTCTTGTGATCATTTATAATGTCAATAGGAGTGCCAGAACCCTCAAGGTAGTGCTGCCAGGTCTGGAAGGACTTATGAATGGCAAGCAGCTCCTTGTTGTGAGTGTCATAGTCGAGCTCTGAAGTGGAGAGGGTGTGGAAGTAAAATGCAATGGGCCAGACTTCTTCATCTGGGCACTGGAGGGAAATAATGCCAGCAATAGCATAGTCAAAGGCATCTGTCTCAATGATTAGTGGGGCATTGGGGACCCAGTGGGTAAGAATCAGGGTGGAGATGAAGGTGTCTTTGAGATGCTGGAAGGTAGAGCAACATGGGTTGTTGAAATTCCATGGAGTACCCTTGCAAGTGAGGCAGGTGAGTGGAATGACCATATCAGAGTAGTTGTGAATGAAGCAACAGTAGAAATTTGTGAATCCAAGGAAGGATTGCACATCCTGGACTTTCTGAGGTTTGGGCCAGTCTTGGATAGCTTTTACCTTCTCCAGGGACATGAAGAGTCTGAATGGAGAGTGCTGCTATCTGAGGTGTTCAGTGGAGTCCATATGGAATTCACATTTTTCCAGTTTGGCATAAAGTCTGTGTTTCCAGAGTCACTGGAGAACTTTGTGGACATGCTCTTTGTGGAATGCATGGTCAGCAGAGAAGATGAGTATGTCATCCAAATACACAATCATGTAGATGTCAAGGAGATCTGCAAAGATGGAATTGATGAACTGCTGGAAAGCTGCAGGGGCATTGGTAAGTCTGAATGGCATGATGAGGCATTTGTATGACCTGTAGCATGTCCAGAAGGAAGTCTTCCATTTGTCACCTTTGGCAACATGGACCAAGTGGTATGCATGCTGGGGTTGAGCTTGGTGTAGATTTTCATGTGGCTTGGAGTGTCAAGGAGGTTGGAGATGTGGGGAAGCAGATAGTGGTCTTTCTTCATGATCTTATTAAGGCCTTGAAAGTTGATGCAGAGGTGGAGTGAACCATCCTTCTTGTGGACAAAGAGGACTGGAGCAGCATGAGTGGAGGATGATGGGTAAATAAAGCCCATGGAAAGGTGTTCATTGAACATATAATGAATTCCTAGATAAAGTTCACTTCTGGACTTTATTTTAACTAGAATTATTTTTAATAATAATTGAAAGAGTAAATTAGAATGCTCAAAGAGATTCAAGCTCAGATGGGAAAAGAGAGTAGGTAGTGTCTATCAGAGGAGAGGCTCCTTCCAGGTTGATCTTCAGATCAAAGGGATAGTGTAGAGCAAGGGTAGAGGCCTTGCTCTTGCTGAATACATTCACAAAGTCATGATACTCCAGAGGAACTCTGGAGAGATAAGCTGATTCAGGAGCTGCAAAAGTGAAGCAGAGATTGCTCCCCTGAGGGTGGAGATGCAGACTGAACTGCATGGAGCCCTCTAGGTGACAGGCAAGTGTGAAGGCCAGAGTGCTGATGAGTGTGATTGGCAGAGCCTTGTGGTTAGAGAAACACAGTGGATTGGAGGGGACAGAGTCAGCCATAGGAGTAGGGAATGGAAGCTGCAGAGATGAGCTTGGGGTTGTGGGCATGGCTTGTCCAGGTGAGCAGAATGAGATACTGTTTGGGACCCAATCAATCAACAGATTGTAGTGGGTGAGCCAGTTGTGTCCTAGCACAAGGGAACAAGAACCATCCAGCAGAGTGACACAGAATGTCATCAGAGTGATGTCACCAGTTTCAAAATGGATAGAGAGGTTGATGGCTTGAGTGATTGTGAAGTTTGAGGTTCCATTGAAGAGATGGAGCTGAAGCAGAGGGATGAAGTAAGGGGAAAGTTCATGTGTATTGACAAATTCACTATCTATGAAACAATCAGAGGATCCAGAGTCTAACAACATGGGAAAGGAAGGGATGTCATGTGATATCAGAGAGATGGAGGGCATAAGGGATCTGGGGTCAGAAAGAGTGGATGCATTGAGTCAGATCTCCTTTGAAGCATGGAAAGAGTCAATGCAACCTCCAGTCCATGCAGAGTCACAGAGGCTGCTGACTATTTTTTCACCTCCAAAGAGGCCTCTGGTTTAGCTTCCAGAGTTATGGTCTTGGTCATGTGAGCCTTGGCCACTCGAGAAGTAAACTTTGAGCATTCTTTGGCCATGTGGCCAGCTTGACCACAGAACATGCACAAGTTGTTGTCAAAGTGGTGCTTGCACTCTGCCACAGTGAGCTTTCTGTCCTTTCCAAGCTTGGATGACAAGTCTGGCTTAGGGGAAGCAGATGCTCTGGAGGTGCTGGTGGTGCTGACAAATTTCCCTTTAGGCTCCTTGAAGGAGCCAGAGGAGCCAGTGGAGGTGATGGAGGATTTGTTGGACTTTGGGGGATTGGAGGAAGGCTTTGCCTGATGACTAAGTTCTAACTTGTGCTTCCAGTAGCACACATTGATCATGTGAGCAAGTTGTTGGAGATCTACAAGTGTGGAGGGCTTTCCAATGTGTGAGATTTCATCTTTGATATGGTCTGGGAGGCCATTGTAGAAATAGTGCCAGAGGGCACCATCTTCATAGCCCTGGACTTGCAAAGCAATTCTATTGAATTCTACAACATATTTGTTGATCTTTTGACCATCTTTCATGGCCAAGTGATCAAGCCAGTGCTCCACATCTCCAATGGGGTCATGTGGTCCAAAATTGGTTTGGAGCCCAAGGAAAAACTCCTTGAAGTTGTCCATCCAGAGCAGATGGAGTGCAGGGTCCTTTATCTGCAGGAGGCCTGGTTTGAACCATTCTGATGCCATGCCCTTGAGGTAGGACTGGGCAAAGGTGATCTTGGCATGGTCAAAGGTGAAGGCTTTAGGGCAATCTTGGAAGTTCAATTTGCATTGGACCAGAAAGACCTGGAGTTTGCAGGGTTCTGTCCTGTCAAACTGGTCTGGTTCTCAGACTTTGGTCCACTGTGAGATCTCAGAGGATTTGCAGCAGGATGAGTGGGCAAGACTGCAGATGGCATTGGCCAGATTGGCAAGGGTGTCCCATGGAATCTGCTCATCTCTGAAGAATTCAGGGTTTAAGTCATCCTCTTGGAAATTGGAGTCACCATTGGAGGGATCTCCTCTGGGCTCATTCAGATCTCTGGAGTTGCTGTGGTTACTCAGAGTGTGGAATGGGGGTGAAGTATGTGGAGTGCTGGGATCATCTGGAAGCTCCTTGATGCAAGCTCTGGAAGTGGGGATTTCTGGGGAAGGAGATGGTCCCTGGGATGTGAAACTGGAGTTTCATCTAGTGGAAAAACTGTGGAATTGTTCAACAAGGTCTGGGCCTCAGTGACTGTTGCCAAAGGCATTCAGGGGATTGTAATGGGGAGATGAAGGGGCATTGATGATAGTCCAAGTGTGGGCTCAAGTGACTCTAGTGGCCATTGGGATATGTGGACTTCATTGCAAGTGGGAAGTTCAAATAGATTGTTAAACTAGATTGGACTTGTTGGAAATCATACTCACCACAGTTAGTACACTATCTTACCTAATCATACTGAATGTAGTACATGTACTGTGACTATTTGAAAGGTTGCTTTTTGCCACCACCTCAAGTCCCTTGAACCTCAATTTTTATCAGGTTATGAGCCCTGAGTGCTAGACCTATGTGTCTTCACTCACTTGATCAATTAGCCATCCCCATCAGGCCAGCTAGAGCCTCAAATCCAGCCCATCATAGGCCAGCTAGAGCCCTGAATTCAGCCCATCATAGATTAGCTAGTATCTTGAAACCAGCTGGTAGCCCTGTGGAGACAAGCTAGTGTCTATAAATTAGCCAATATTATCCCTTCCTGTTGTGTCATCCTCAAAACTTGTGTTTGAAAAACTTAATGACACAAACTATGCTAAATAGAGCATACAGATGGAGGCCCTGTTAGATGAGCAAGATCTCTGGGATATAGTGAGCAGAATGGAAACCAAGCCTACCCATGGACCCTCATCCAAGGCAGCAAAATCATTTGCCTGTAAGCAGTAGCTTGCAAGGGCCAAAATTATCCTTCACCTTTCTACCTCCCAACTTCTCCATGCTTGCACTGAGTCTGGTGACCCCAAAGAGATCTGGAACAACCTTGCCTGCATTTACCAGTTCTGCAGCTTCAGCTGCATTTTTGCCATGCTCTGTGAACTCTCAATCATGAAAAAAGGACCTGACCAGTCAATGCAGTCCTGGATCACATCAGTTCAAGATCTTGCCTTTTGACTCCAGGGTGCCAGATTTGAAGTTCCCATGACAATTGTAATTGTGACCTTGCTTTGTGGTCTTTCCATCAAATATTCCTCACTCATCACCACCATTGGCTCAACACCCCTTGATGACCTTACTACCAACTCTGTCATCACCCAGATGCTAAACAAGGAATTCCACTTGCAACCAACCTCTGCCTCTGCCACTGTATTCAATGCTGCACAGCCACACCATGTCTGCAGCAAAGCCGAGTTGAAGCATGACTCAGAAAGAAAGACCCAATGCTTCAAATGCTGTAGCTTTGGCCACATTACTGGAGACTGCCCATCCCTCAGCCCCAGTGAGGAAACAGCCAAGGAACCTTCAAAATCTAAAAAGGC
>JBBPKF010000725.1:0-10266 GCA_038089175.1 Binderoboletus segoi | reverse complement strand
ACTTTGACAGCTGTATAACATAGCAGGAAGTTGGCTATGGGACTTCAAAGATTTTATTTATGGGGAGAGGGTAGAAAAGAAGGTGATCACGATCTGAAAGCCGAGGCGCTATTGAAACAGTTTCATGATGAACCCCAGAAGTTTAATTGGCAAGACCTTCTAAAATTCTCCAACGTTGTCCTTTAGAATCGCCGGTTTTCGACGTATCGTAACAACACGGGGTTCATAATTGAGTATTGGATATTGCACAATGAAGCTTTGATGAAACTGAAAATTAGAGTGGAAAACCAATTGTCTCTCGAATCACAGTAATCAGAGACCGCCACAACCCATTCGTTCTTCGTTAACCCTTGATTGGCTGATGTTGCGGACCCCGCTCTCGACAACACAATCTCCTAATCTATATTTGCATCTCGCTGACAGAGCAAACTCATTATCTAGCTCCCCCATCAAAGATTACCCGTGATTGTTCCGATGGAGGTTCTGTGGAGGGCAAGCGGGGACAGTGACAATGCGAAGCTCCGGGTACTTCCTGAGCAAGTAACAAATTACATCCACCAGTAGCTCCGAGGATGTCCATGTGCATGTCAGGAAGTTATCTTCGACTGTGATAAATGGAAAGCCCAAGCTAACAAAGGCTATCGTTCGTTCCCTGCTTACTTGATTTCAAACCTTCGGGGCGGCCGTGACGATTGAGGTACTTAGGTCTCACAATTGTGGGCACTTGTAACTCGAAAGTTGCTCCGTGTCTCGGGACCGATCCGAACCGTGATAGTGGCATGAAACTGTGACCCGAAAACAGCGCGACGAACAATCCACTTACGGCAAGTAAGTTGGTCGTGCTATGTGTCTTCGACTTCAACGCTCGTTCACAAATCCGATGCTGGGTCGATCTGCTAGGCTCATCTGCGCCGAGTCGCACCTAGCGGCAAACTTTTTCCAACTGGACATCGAGTCAATTAGCCTTTGAGCTTCGTAATTTGTGGCCAGACTGGAACACAAGCATTGCTAACAAGTGAGCACACCGTTCGAAGTGGTCGGTGTTCATTCTGACTTTTGTGTGTACCTAATTGGATCGCTGGTTCTTTCAAAGTACTGGTATTTGGCGTTCCCAGTGATCACGTAACAATCTGTCAGGGAAGTGAAACCAACACCAGGCTTAGAAGTCGAATTACAACACCAAACGTATTTTAGGGTGGCCATTTATTGTCTATTTCTTGTAGTATGTTTAATGTTTGACCTTTTGGTCAGATAATTCTACTTGATGAATTCGGTCTGCTGCCACATACCACAGCGGAAGTTACAATCTGAACACGTTGATCTAAGATATAGGGTTTCTTGGCCAGTTTCCAGCCTCCAGAGCTTCCCCTTCTAGCTCGAGGATTATTTCCCCAAGTTCGCCCGCGGACTCCAGTTGCATTTTCCTCATATCCCTCCTGTACGATTGACTGAAAGCATCTACCATTCCCTCCACCACGTCATGGACTTGAATCTGCTCTCCGGCCGCCAATGCTATACACCCAGCTTTCACATCAGCTAAACCACAAGCAACCACTTTATTAAACCATTCCAGAGGCTCTTGGGTGACGTTCATCGCAAATCCGTGCGTTGTGAGTCGATGGCGCACTTGGACGCCGATACTAGCAACTTTTGTCACATGGTCCAAAAATACACCAGTATGTCCGGAGGGAACGTGCGTAAGTTTGTGAGCCCTCGACAAATAGCTTTGAATCATTCCTTGCATTCTGCATACATACTCCCGTATGCCGATGGGTGGAGAGGTGCGACCCAGGTCAAGGAGAGGGTAACCAACAAGTTGACCGGGTCCATGGTAAGTCAGTTGACCGCCTCTGGAAGTCGTGACAAAGTCAGCGCCGATCTTCATCAAGCGCGCGCGCTCCATCTGAAGTTCGTGTTCGGTTTGGCGGCGCCCGGAAGTGTAAACGGGCCGATGCTGCAATAACAAGAGGATATCGTGATGAAAGGGTTCAGAAGCACGTCGTGAAGCGAGCTGAATCCGATGAATTCTCTCTTGTAAAGCAAGAGTTTTCGCATAAGGTAGAGGCGCCCGAAAATAGTGGTAGAACACTGGTGGCAAAGGCATGTGAGGGTTTTGAACAAACTGTTGATCAACGGAATGGCGGCACGACAGGCTATTTGAGACCGTAGATTCTCCCACCCTCCCCGGACCAATGAGTGCCTCCATATCAAATGCGCCACAACTCAAGTAGCGCAATCGGCCAATTTGTACTCGTCTATTCTAAAAAAAACTAGCTGCCTTGTAGTTGTAAGGTAAACACGTGTAGGTATGTGGTCTGAGATACTATTTCCGCAAATGCATCATGACGTAGCAGCTCCACTCATCCCCCAGCGGTCCGTAGCCTCAAGACTCAGTCATCGTAAATCCGATTCGTAATTTCGTCGTTGAAATCGTTCACGAAGAGATTTTTTCGGTTTTCCCCAGGCCATGTCATCCTCTTCCAGGTATTCAGCCTGGATCTGCGGGTGGCGATGAGTAAGGAACCGCTATTGCTATCTCTGTGATTTACTCCATGCACATCTTCCCCGACGAAACCTGTTGCAGGTTCACTAGTTTCATGGTATCTATTCCTCGAGGGCTTGTCGAAGGTGTTAGCCTAACTACTACCTCGTGGAACTGACGAGTAACTCACAGCGTCGACATCAAAACCGTGGCCAAAGCATGATCTCAACAAAACAAAGAATTTGGATAACATCCGATGTTTTTTCTTGTCGACAAAGTCGGATTTTGTCGCCTGCAATGATGTTAGCCGGTCATCGGGCGAACGCAAGCGTTCGCACATCATCGCGGTGCCGGTGGGATGAGGAAAAGGAGAACATGATGAAGACGTCAAGTAAGTTTCTAGAGTCCGTGCGTTGTGGACTAGGGGCAGTTCTCTGACCGCCTTGTGGTCAGAGAGAGTGAGAGACGTAAGATTTGTATGTAAAGGTATCACCCAAGACCTCTATATATTAGACTCCTTGCCAATGAGTATTGTTGAACCCTCAAACTATGATTAGTACATATGGTACGACAATTACCACATGACGCATGTAAGTCGGCATTTTCATCTCTCACATGTACTATGATTCTCCGCTTCTTTCCCTCACTGCCTTGTGGCAATCTGCGCAGCGCTGGTATAGAGTCGCTCTACATAGCATATGCTTTTGCAATCTACAGGGAAAGAGTACAAGCAGGGCTGCGGATAGGTTTGCTCTTGTTGGTAGGGTTAGCTCACTGGGAAGACGCGACATAAGATTATTATGTTGTCATTTCACTAGTGCTGGTCCGTCGGGTCTCCACAAGCTAGATTTTATTACTGACGGTTCCTTTGGCAAACGAACTCCATCCGTCACTCCACTTCGGAAATTCTCGCTGTCCTCTTCTGCTTTGAAATTAACAAGACTGGAGTGGGGTACGGAAGTCAAGAACGCGGTGACTGATCATACGATGTGTCGCTTACAACCCAGCTTATCAAGAATCGCTCGGCATACCGCACTGTGCTTTGCCCACTGTATTTATAGATGAAGAATATGCCTCGTTCCCTGAATCGTGTGCTGATGTGACCGCGCACCGTGTGCAACCGGATAACGTTGGGTCACCTGGACCTACAATTTTTTCTCCGTTGAACCGAGTTTCATTTTTACTTTTGACCTACAGCGATGTGATTGAGGCGGTCGAATTATCCGTCGGCGTGTACTTCAGTAGAGTAAGCTGGTAATTAACTGCCAACCTGTTGGCAAAAAGCAATACTATGCTTGGGGATCTTCAACCTGAGTGGAGGAATGAAAGGTACAATGGCTACCGTCGCTTGACCACGGTCGTGTTCAAGGTGAAATGCATACGAAACAGTACCGAAATTCTACCGGAGACTGTTCTTCCTTTCATTTGCGACTTTCCGTTCAACTTGTGCATTTTAGATTACCACAAAAATAATCCGAGGTAGCCCGCGGACCAGCACTCACTGTTTGATTGGAACGATTCATTCAGCTCGCTGGACGTAGACTATGCTGACAAACAGGGGGAAAAACCGTGTTGAACCATGCCTCGTATCATACATGCCTGCGTCGATGATGATGAATATAATAATGATGATATGAAGGTGGTGAAAATATTGCAAGGCCCTCGGGATGGACTAGAGGTACTTCCGAATCAGAAAAACCTGGCGCCGCGGCGCTTAGAGCGCTTAGAGCGGGATGCTAAGGGTTTCCCTGTGCCCCATGACATGTTGTCGTCGTCAAGCATCTCTGCCTGTGTATAAGATAAGTATCATACGGGTGCGTCCCGAGAACAGAAGGCCCACATATCCGTCATCATTGGCTATCGCCCGAGATGACATTGGTGCCGACGATTGGATGTTCTAAGAGATCGCGTCAGAGCAGGAAACCTAGCAGAAAGCGCTGACCCACCAATGCATATGTGATGTCCATTGGGGAAGAATGGCCGTCGAGTGAAACAGAGCAGTTGCTCAATTTAGTGCTCTGGTAATGGAAAGCATATGATTGGCTGATGTGTTTCGCTCCATCACAGTTAAAGCTTACCTTAGTGCTACTGGTGGAGAGTCTCTTGAAAAGGTTGGCCATTGCGTACAAGTGGTAAGCGGGGAAGTGCTCTGGTGCAGAAAAAAACAATGGGGAGTGGATGCCTCTCAAAAGGCCTCAAAAAGTGTTCTTTTATAACTTGGAGACGCATTCGAACGGAAAGCGATGGGCCGATTCCGGACGAGAACAGACACCCCGGATCTGAGCCATCCCTGCAAGGATCTTGCGAACGAGTCCAGTGATTGATGACGATGGTGTAGTCAGGTCGAGAAGGACAGGCACGACCGCGGAGCTTGTGCTGGTCCAGCCCCATATCCCATGGCACGGCGTCGCAGGGGTATTCATGGAGACCGGAACCATTACGAGAGTGAAGCCCCACGTAGGAGACCCTTGTAAGAATCCTGGACAGAGTCCGATGGCGTACCCACACAACTAACTAATCCTCTGTCAGTTTGGTAAGTGCATCACAGTCAAATCACGGTGACATATTTAGGTCGTCTCGTGACGCGCCTTACGTAACGCAGACGCCAAGTCCGGTGACTAACACTCTACTAAGTAACTACATTATGACAACGAAACTCAGAAAACACACCGCTCCCGGATACATTCTTTTGTTATCTTACGACTCGGGCGGTGTTGCGTCTGTATTTGATACATTGATACGTGAATAATTCTTGCAGGTCAAAGGAGGTGAGGTGATAAGCATCCGTAGCAGGTCGCGCAGCATCATCTAAATTTGGAGTAGCCTCCTTCAAAAATCCATAACGGTGATACACCCTATTTGGGGCCTCGTCCAGAGCAACTTCAGTAAAACAGCGTTATGACGGTGACTGTGCTGTAATATTTCCCTCTTTCTGGGACAGTTTTTCTGTATCGAAGAGGCTATTATACCCTTTTCTAGCCTTCCGTTCCAGCTGACCGTGGAAAACATTTTGTACCCACGAGTTAAGCTTTGTACCTGACTTGACAGGACTTCCGATGTGGGGTGGAACCATTTTGGCAGGGGGCTATTTTCTATGACAGGCTGGTTGTGAATCATTGTACCCCGCTCTGCTTCCTAATCGACCCTTCCCCGGGCTCGGCGCCCTGCTGATTCAATGCAGGGTTGAGGTCTTTTCATGTTGGTTGGGATTGGCTGATCACACAACTCTCTCTGGTAGCGCCGCCGCGGCCTTCCGCTATCACAAGAGGTGAACACTGCGGCGATAAGCAGTCTGACTCATATGGGCTCTCCCGGGCCACAACCATCCATCACGTATGCTCCTCGCAATGCCTCCGTTCTCCTCCAAACTGACAAATAATCACTGAACTGTCCATCACATGATGGCGCCCGATCTAACCGCCGTGGACAACGCAACATCTTTACCATCAGTGCCTCATATCTGCCGGGCCCGAAATCCGAATCTGTCCCCGTCAAGTAGCGTTACCTGTCAGCCGTGCTGATTCGCCCGGAACGACTCAACCCTTTCTTGCTCCCGGGCCGCTCTCCTTGGAACGATTTCACCGGCGAGAGACAGGTACGTTGAGTTCCATTCTCTTGGAAATGAACGGTTGTTCAGAATACAATCTCGGTGCCACTCACGGCTTTGTCACACGCTGGGCTTGATTGTCAGCCCAGTCCCACTTTGGCACGGCTCGTCGGCACTGTAAGCAATGATCGCTCGCCGTGCCGACTGGGGGAAAAACGTCTCATATTTGGCCAACAGATGATGTGAGTATCCGGTTGATCCGCGAGCGAGGAACCAGATGCAGTGCGGCATCCGTCGTTCTAACCGATGTCGGATCTCGGTTCTTGCCCATGATCACCTGCAATCGCGATGAAGCTGCGGTCGATTCACATGACATAAATTAAGGGAGATTGTTGCCTTCTAAGTCGTAATGTAGAATCAGCCCATTTCCATTGAAAGTGAACCAGCTGACAACTATAGGTCCATGTGTGTGGTAGTGTGCACCCATAGATGGATTGCCATGATTCGACCGTTGGCCACAGATTATTTTGCGCATATTCTCCAGACTCTCTTTAACTCCTAACACGACCTTTCTGCAAAGGTCAGATTCCTTTACGGGTGGGGATGGTTCCACTCTCTCTTTCGTCCTCTCAGCCTTTCCCTTCGCGTATTTAATCGTTGCTCCTGAGACACGGTCATGTCGCCAAGAAGTACTGTCCATTGCTTTTACTCGCCTGGTGTCTCCTTTATGTTTCTCCTTTATGTTCACCGCGGCTTTCTCGTCCGTTTCTATCGCCGTAGCCAGCCGTCACCCACTTTTTTGTTGACCTGCCCGTAGTTTCGATTACATAGCTAGAGTCATAGATCTTGAACGATAAGTCACACATTATCTGCAGCCTCTGATACCTTTTACGGGCTTGGATGCCCATGGTGTTATGTGCATGCAGTGACGGGTACACAGATCCAGTCCCAGCAGTCCGAAGCCCACGCATAATCCGCAAGCGGAACTGGGGATTATTGGACGTATTGGTGTGGTGGTAAGTGCCGCATCACAGTGGAACATATTGCAGAACCACAAAATAATCGAAATCAATGATGTCATGGACACTGTCCAACTCGCTGAGTGGAAAGTTACCGTGTGGGAACATGGGGATACACCTTCGGAACAGGCCCGCGAGTTATCTTCGCCGATAGTCTCCTGCAAGGGTTTTACGCTCTTCCGTACTCCCATCTCTGATGCATCGTTCCTCAGATCGATCGTGACATCACTCTTGCAAACTTCTTGGGATCTGATCCAGATCATCGGGCAAGCAACATTCTCCGCGACTTCAATAACAGCTAATCGACTCGGGTTAGTTGGAAGTTTCCTTGAAGCCGCTCACGGTGTTTTGGTATTCAACCGTCGTGCCCTCTCTGATAGATAAATTCCCAAAGGAACCGAAGTGGGTTCATCATCGTACAGATATCGACGAGATCATTTCCAGCATCCTCAAAGAGCACTCGATCAATGTGCTTATTTCTACACTCTGAAAAATAGATGCTTAGTTCAAGCACCGCTCGGAGAATCCACTAAAATGGCCGGGCCAAAGTTGTGCGAAGTGTTGGACTCAGAGTTCAGGAGAGTGCCGAGGAAGTTTTGTTAGGTCTGCATGAGCTACGGGCTACTGGTGCACAAAGCTAATCATCGCAGAAAGTTGCTCGTTTCCTACACTCGCGTTTCCAGCCTAGCCAGCCGAGATCCATCAACTTGCCTTCTTTGTGTCTTATGTGAATGGTTTTTCATACATCCGCCCTTGATTGAGATTGACTGACGTGTTTTTTCGCAGACAGTTCGTTTCCTGGTGACTGCATTCCAAGAGACCGTCAGGTATTCGATCACCGAGGACAAACTCTTTCCGCTTCAATGTAAAGCCTAATATGTGAACAGCGCCGGACCCCTAGTTCTAGTTGCAAACCCGCGACCCATCTGTCAAAATACCTGACGAAAGTACTGACCTTACTCCTACTGGAAATTACATATTTTCGTATAGAGGACCAGCTCCCTGTACTACTGCACGAATTTGTATGAACTGTTAAGGAGGCGATACCATGTCTTACTCGCAGAACAAACCTAAAGTGTCACGATGTCACTTGCTAGATACTGGCGCTGGTCTTTGGGTTTGCTAGGAGATGGAACATTGTCACAAATCAGGAGGGATCCGAACCCGCGGGCGGGCCAAATAAGCTATACCTTCATAGAAATTGCACCTCACTGGGTAATGTCGCTGTCATTGATCATCGGGATCTAGTAATGTTTGTCGTAGTGGCTCGTGACTCGTGGCTTTGAGAGTGTGATGACATAATCCTTCGCTTCGTGGTGGGCTGACGCTCATGCCAAGATTCACATCGTTGCATACCCATTAGCGTTTAAACCCCTCACCTTCCTTCTCAAAGTGATTCGGCTGGACGCGCATCCACCACGCTCGGCGATATGAAAGGATTCACCAAGGTCATCAAGCGGTGAGCATTCTCTTCTAGCGGGCCTTCCGAGGGCGGAGGCAAGATGCAGCGCATCACTGCAAGTGATCCTTGCCCTCGTTCATAAACTCATCTTGTACCGCACAGGACACCTCACATCGTCACCTCGAAAGTCGGTTTTTCGAAGAGTCAGTAAGAGATACTTTCATATTCCTGCGAATGATTCCATGATGTTCTCAGAGTCATCCGATCCCGAATTTGATGACTATAATGCTCACTTCTCTGCCCTCGAGAACTCCACGGAGAAGCTGCTCAAGGACACGAAGGCCTACATCGATGCAGTTACAGGTACGCAATATCTTCTGACGTTTGTATCTACTATCGATCACGGTCCTCCATCTCCAAGCTCTGTTAACTGGTGCCAATGGAGTTGCAAACCACCTCACCTTCCTCTACTCGCCGTTGTCCGGAGAACTGAGTCTTGTCAACAAATACCCCGACTCTACCGCCACGATCGACAACACACCTCTTTATGCTCAACATTTGGATGAACTCCGTTCCGCCGTAGCACCGGAACTTGAACTTATTGAGAGTCGTGTTATTGGTCCCGTCAAGGAGTTTCAGGGTGTTTTGAAAGTCATCAGAAAGACAATCACGAAACGTGACCACAAGTTGATTGATTACGACCGATTCAATAATTCGCTCACCAAGCTTCGAGACAAGAAAGAGAAGAGCTTGACCGACGAGAAGAACTTGTTCAAGGTTTGTCCTCTAGTGCATACGTGCTGCAGTGGGACGATATTCTAATGCGTGTCTCAGCTTGAGCAGGACTTTGAAGTCGCGACGAATGAATACGATTACATCAACAACACACTGAAACAAGATCTTCCTCGGTTCATGCAGCTCGCAACCCATTTTATTGATCCTCTATTCCACTCTTTTTATTATATGCAGTACGTCAGTTCTTGATTGCTTGCAATATCCTGCATTGAACCTATTTTGATGAGGCTCAATATTTATTACCTATTCCTCGAGAAGATGAACTCATTTGCGGAGGGCAAATATAATGTCACGAACTGCCCAGCATCACAGATCCAGTCCGATTATGAGAGTAAACGCACTGATGCTTGGAGTCAAATCGAGGATCTGGGCATCAGCAAACGAATTGTGTCTACATGTACGCCGATTTATACTTTCTTACCCGCTGACCTGCTGATTGGTTCGTACAGCCAAGCTCGTTCAATCGAAGCGCGCAGAAGCTGGTGTCAGTGCACCAATAGGACGAACTCCCAGTGCAACGACTACAGCAAGCTCGGCAAGTTTTGGATCGCGCCCCATGCCACCCCCCTCGTATGGTGGTAGTTCGTCGTTCGTGAAGAAAGCACCACCACCACCACCCGGCCCGCCAGTTGCACCACCGCCTCCCTATTCTCCCTCCGGCAATGGTAATGGTGCTGCTTCTCTGACGAAACGGCCTCCCCCCCCTCCGCCACTCAAGCCTAAACCGAAACCTGAACCTGTGGTTGAGTATGTCACGGCACTGTATGACTTCGATGCGCAGGTACGCCTTAGACCCCGACCAGCAGCCCTCGTTAACCCCACCCCCGCTCAGGCCGACGGTGATTTGTCATTCAAGACCGGTGATCGTATCGAGCTTGTAAAGAGGACAGAAAGTCAGGAGGACTGGTGGACTGGCCGTTTGAACGGAGCGGAGGGCGTCTTCCCTGGGAACTATGTACAATGTTAAGTCATGGCCTACCAGGAGCGTCATCGTCATCGTGTTCGTAGCAAGGTAACCCCG
>JBBPKF010000724.1:0-10266 GCA_038089175.1 Binderoboletus segoi | reverse complement strand
CAGAGCAGGGAAGTACAATGTGACCAAGCACAAAGGAGTTGAGGTTGGAGTAGGAAGAGGAGTGCAGGAGTGGAGTTAGGAGATCCAATGTGATCAAGCACAAAGGAGTTGAGGTCAGAGTAGGAGTAGGAGTGGAGGTGCAGAGTTAGGAGGAGCAGAGTAGTGGAGTGGATCAATCCAATGTGTCTGAGCACAAGGAAGGACCCAAGGAACAGAGGACATGATGAGGGGACATGATGGGGTCTGATTCAGAGTGACTGGACACATCTTGAGTTGGAGTTAGGTATGGAAGGGCAATGCAACCCTTGGGAGTTGGAGAGGTCTGACTATTTGTTCACCTCCAAAACGGAGGCCTCCAGTTTGGATTCTGGAGTTGCAGTCTTGCTTGTACAGGCCTTGGGTGCCTGGGATACAGATGTGGCTAGCTTGGCTGCAGAACATGCACAAGTGGTTCTTGAGGTGATGAGCTTTTACTGTCACTCTCAAGCTCAGATGACAAGTCCAGCTTAAGAGGAGCAGATGCTCCGGAGTTGCCAGAGGAGCTGGCAGAGTTGATCTCAGAGAGTCAGGAAGAACCAGCAGAGTTGACAGATTTGTGCAGAGGGATTGTCAGATCTTTAGGTGGAATCAGGGAGTTCAGAGGGTTGGTCAGGAGTGAAGGGAGTGTGGTTTTCAGAGTGAGTGTTGTGATCAGATGTCATGAACTCCATTGCAAGGAGGAGCATGGATCTACTGTTAGGACCTAATTGCAAGAAGGAGGACTCTATTGCAAGGAGGAGGACCCAATTGCAAGAAGGAGGACTCTATTGCAAGGAGGAGGACCCAATTGCAAGAAGGAGGACCTTATTGCAAGGAGGAGCTCAAATATACTGTTAAGGCCATGTCAGATGATCTCCAGAACTCCAGAACTCCGGAGTTTTGGTCGAATGGAACTTGGCTTCACCTTATGTGGTGCACCCTTACATTGGGTCTGAGTCCTGTATTTATGGAGTGGAGAGGTCAGAGAGGGGTTGGAGTTGAGCCATTAAGGCTCAGACAAGAGGGGACAGAGGTGAGACCATCAGGCTAAGTCGATATTTGAGCTAAAGATTACAGAGTATTGTATGGAGTATTTATACTACAGAAAGGAAGGATGACTAAGGAGTTTGGAGGTCAGGTAGAGTATGTACCGGAGGTGCTGTGGAGCTGTGCTTCCACAGTTGACACTGCACAGAGGAGTTACAGGAGCAGAACTAGTACAAATGCAGAGGAAATGGAATGGAGGACACAGGTATGGAATGTAACATCATTGGAATGGAGATGAGTCATTCCGAAAGTGTCCAGAGTTTGGAGGACTATATATGGAGGGAAATGGTCCGGAGTTTGAAGGAAATAGTCCGGAGTTAGATCGGAGAAGATCCGGAGGGTTGGAGTTGAAGTGGTGGATCTGGGATATGACACTCATGTCTTGTATCTTAGTTACCTAGCTTGATCTGCACAATTATCATGCAGTCTCTCTCAAACTTGAGTGCACAGAATCCTTGTCTGAAGCATTCACAGAAGTACTCTCCAATCCTTGGAAGGCACCACTAGTACAGTGACTTCCCAACCTTCAGAAGTCCAGGTCTGACTTTGGTGTACTAGCTAAAAAGGTTGTGTCACATCCTGTGTAACAAAAGATCAAGCTCTTTCCCAAGCAACAGTCATTGCGCTGTAATTGCCCACCATTTCTAACCCTCACAGAATAGCAGGTAGACTAAGCCTCTTCTGGGTAAACCCATATGAAGACCCCAGGACCCACCCAAGACAAAGACTTGACCCTGCCATGGAGCCAGAAGAGATTGAGGTAGACACCCTCGAAACTGCCCACCCCTCACCAATTGCCTGTCATATCCCAGACCAACTCCAGTCCTCTGCACCATCTCCAGTCTGTTCTGACCATCTCCAACCCCTCATAGACAACTCCATTCTGCTTCCATCCCATCTCTGATCTGTTTCCTTTTGGACTCAGGCTATGCTCTCCATTCCAACTCCTCTGTGCAGTGTTAACTGTGGAGCACAGCTCCACAGCACCTCTGGCGCATTATTTATCTGACCTCCATACTCCTTAGTAATCTGACTCTCCTCCAGTATATAAACTCTGTACTCTGTCTGTACATACCTCAGTTCAAATATCAACTTGACCTGACCTTCTCCCCACTCCATCTCTGAGTCTTGATGACTCAACTCCAACCCTCCATCCCCACTCCAAACCTCCACAAATCTGGGGCACTGGAACTCTTGTAAGGGTGCACCACATAAGGTGAAGCCAAGTCCTGAACCCCTCAGAACTCTGGACCTCTGGAGTTGCCTCAGAAATCATCCAATACAGTCTTAACAGTATATTTGGACTCACACTTGCAGAGAGTTCCCATCCTGTTCCACTCATTATGAACACCAGATCCCACTCTCATGCTATGACCAATGCTCCTTTGTCTCCCTGACATGATCCCCTCAGTGCTCTTGGCAGCAACCGACAAGGCCTGGAAGTCAACAATCAGTTCTGAAGCTTCTCCACCAGACGGACTGCCCCTTCTGTATCCCAACCACACCCCCCTCAGTTCTCCCCTACCTCCAGGGTGTGCATTGAGGAACTCCCAGATGAAGACTCCTCTCCAAATCCACTTTCCTTCTGTATCCCCATCACTCATAGAACAAACTCTGGAAATCTGGACATGCCCAGAGGTAACCCCTCCAACAGTGACTCTGATTCCCCTGAAGACGAGTCAGACCCCTCCAGTTCCAAAGATGAGCAGATCCCTCATGACATGCTCACCAACCTGGCCAGCACAATCCAGGGCCTCACACATTCGTCAAAACAAAAATCCTCCAAATCCACGCAGTGGACCAAAGTCTGAGAACCAAACCAGTTTGACAGGTCGGACCCCTGCAAACTCTGGGTCTTCTTAGTTCAATGTGAACTCAATTTCCAGAATCACCTGAAAGCCTTCACATCCCACTGCGCTAGGGTCACTTTCACCCAGTCCTACCTCAAGGGCATGGTGCTCGAATGATTCAAGCTGGATCTCCTCCAAGTGAAAGATCTGGCACTCTGCCCACTCTGGATGGACAACTACCAGGAGTTCATCCTGGAGCTCCAGACCAACTTCAGACTGCACAACCCTGTTGGAGATGCAGAACATCAGCTCAATTGACTGACCATGAAAGACAGTCAGAAGATCAACCAATACATCATAGACTTCAATTGGATTGCTTCGTTGGTCTGGAGCTATGGAGATGGTGCCCTCTGGCATCACTTCTACAACAGCCTTCTGGACTGCATCAAGGACGAAATTTCTCATGTTAGCAAGCCTCCTACTCTCTCTGAACTCCGTCATCTTGCCCATGCCATCAATGCTCACTACTGGGAGTGTAAATCAGAACTCAGTCATCAAGCAAAGCCCTTCTCTGACCATCACAGATCCTCTGACAAATCCTCTGCCCCATCAGCCCCTTCTGCTGGTTCCTCCGGCTCTCCTAAGGAGGAGCCTGCCAATTCAAACCCCTCTGGAGCTTTCACTCCTCTGGCAACAGACTTATTGTCCCAGCTCAGAGAGGACAGTAGACTCACTGCGGCAGAACGCACACGCCACTTCAACAACAATCTGTGCATGTTCTGTGGCCAGGCTGGCCACATGGCCAAGGATTGCTCAAAGCCCACCTCTCAAGCAGCCCAGGCTCATGTGGCCAAGGCCAAACCTCCAGAAGCAAAACCAGAGGCCTCTTCAGAGGTGCACAAATAGTCAACCCCTCCGACTCCGCATGGTTTGAGGTAGTGTTGCCTCCTCCTGTGCCTTCCTAATCACCCAATCCAATGTGTCCGCTCTCTGACCTTGAATCATTGTCTGTTCTCCATGCCTCCTTTGTGCTGTGCACATTGGATTTACCCCACACTACTCCTCCATTCAACTCTGTTGTCCAGAAAAAACCTCCAAACCTCACGCTCATTCGACCCCCGACCTCTTCCCTCTGTTCTGAAAGCTGGTCATCACTCTGTCAACATTTATGTCAAATCCGCTGGATGGTCCCCACCCTCTTGTGCTAGGAAATCACAGACTTGCCCATGAACAATCCATTGATTGATAGGGTTTAAAGCTGTACCATATTCTGCTCACCCAGACATATCATGCCTGCACCCTTGAGCTTGCCTCCACAGCCTCCAGCCCTTCTGCCTCCAGCTGACTCTGCTCCCCTCTGATGTACCATGTTCTCTCTGCCCTCCACTTCTCCACCCCACCTCCATCACCCCACATGCTGGGTCCCTACAGTCCGATGCCCTCACTCGATGATGGGATGTCTCTCCCTAAGAGGGAGATAGGGCTACGCCCACATCAATCCATTCACATGCTCTGCCCTGTCTCTTCCTGTTTTCCAAACTCTGGCTTGGTTCAGACATCACTCTGCTCATTCCAAGCAAAACATTTACATTTCAAGAAACTATTTACATGGCTGTATTCTATGGTGCTGCTTCACCCTCCACACCGGCCTCCACCCCTCCGTCCTCCACCTCTCCGTCCTCTGTCTCCATGGCCTCCTCATCCTCTGTCTCGTCTCTAGCCATGACTTCTGCCTGCATGGCATCTGTTACCTCATCCCACAGCTGGTACTTGGCAACAACCTTCCCGGATGCCTCCTTCACCAAGCCTACCAATTCCTTCTCCACCTCCAACTCCTCCCCATCTGCTATCTCCTCATCTTCACTCTCCTCATCTGCCTCTGACCCACTTTCTGACTCTGCTAACTCCACCCTCCACCAGTACACCTCCTCCGCCTTTAGCTCCACCAGGTGGGGAAGCAACGTGTTCTGGGTGTCCAGCCACATCACCTGCTTCCTTACTGTCTCCTGGAGCTCCCAGATTGCCCCGACTATCTCCTGGGTGCACTCCTTGAGCACACTCCCTCCACCCTTCATTTTCTCTGAATTCACCCTTCTCCAGGCCTCCTTCAATCCTTCTGACTGTGCCTTCTTCCACAGCTGCTCCATCTTCTCCACTTTCCTCCTTCTCTTCTGCTCTGGCTTCTCCTCACCAGGCTGCTCACACCTTGCCTTTGCTTCCTGGCATGGCATGCAGGCTGTTGACTTGCCTGAACCTACAGTGCAGTCCAGTCCGTGGTCCTCGCACCTCTGGCATTCTGGAAGTGGCTCTGCCCACTCCTTCCCCTTGCTGCTGCCCTGCGCCACACGCACCTCCTCTGCCTAGGCTCCGGTCAGTCACACTTGCACAAGCAACATGGCAACTTACCCACCTATGTGCCTTCTCTTCTGCCTGCCTCCTCGCAGCTTCCTCAGCCCACTTTCTCATGGCCTCCTCCTCTGCTCTCTTCCATGCCTCCTCCACCACCTTCCTCTGCAGCTCCTCCTCCTTCTTTGCCTTCATCCGCCTCCTCCTCTCAGCAGCCTTCATGCTCCATAGGTCATTGTCATTGTCAGCACACTCCATGAGACAGTCTTTGGACCAATTGGTGATGTCGGGGTATGCGGACATGGTGGTAGATGTTAGACAAACAATCTGAATGGACACCTGGTTCTTATAAGATCACAACCGTTCAAACTCCGATCCCGACTCTGGCATTGTCAACAAATGTCATGTGCACCCCTAAAGGCCTTCAAGGGTTCAGGCCTAAGAGGAGAATACTGTCATATCCCAGACCAACTCCAGTCCTCTGCACCATCTCCAGTCTGTTCTGACCATCTCTGACCCCTCATAGACAACTCCATTTTGCTTCCATCCCATCTCTGATCCATTTCCTTTTGGACTCAGGCTATGCTCTCCATTCCAACTCCTCCATGCAGTGTTAACTGTGGAGCACAGCTCTGCAGCACCTCTGGCCCATTATTTATCTGACCTCCATACTCCTTAGTAATCCAACTCTTCTCCAGTATATAAACTCCATACTCTGTCTGTACATACCTCAGTTCAAATATCAACTTGACCTGACCTTCTCCCCACTCTGTCTGAGTCTTGATGACTCAACTCCAACCCTCTGTCCCCACTCCGAATCTCCACAAATCCGGGACACTGGAACTCTTGTAAGGGCACACCACATAAGGTGAAGCCAAGTCCCAAACCCCTCAGAACTCTGGACCTCTGGAGTTGCCTCAGAAATCGTCCAACACAGTCTTAACATTGCCACAGATCACCCCTTGGAATCTCTAGTTGTCACACTAGCAGGACAGCCTAGTGCCCTGCCAGCCCTACATCAAAGAATTGCTCTAGGACCTCCAGATCAACTGCTATCCCTACCTCCTAGTTAACCTCGAAGCCCACTCACTGCCCCACAGCCTGTCATGGCCAAAAGAAAAGCAGGCTACCCTGAAGAATTCTCCAGAGAACCAGAAGATATCAACCAATGGATCAAACAAATGACCTCCTGGTTTACCATGAACTTCCCTCTTTATGATAATGACAAAACCAGAATTGCCATGGCCTGCAGCTGTCTCACCAAGAAAAATGGAAAGACCTTTGCTGAGAAATGGCTAGATATCTCTGCCAATCCCAACATTGCACCTGCCAACAAAACATACACTAAGTTCTCCACCAACTTTGTTGAAACCTTCTACCCCTATGACATGGAATCAGCTGCACAAGTCAAACTCACAACCCTCCACCAGAATGACTTTGCTGACAAGAAAACTGGAGAAGACAGATTCCAATGCTTTTTAGTTGAATTCCAGAACCTCGCTGCCAGAGCCAAAATCACCAATGATCAGTCCCTTGTCCACTACTTCTCTCAAGGACTAAACCAGGCCATCCTTCAACCAATCTGCATGATGTCCCCAATGCTGACCACCATCAGGGAATGGCAGGACAAAGCAATTATTTTCCATACTCAAAATGTCAGAGCCTGAGCCCTTAGAAGAGAAAAATAACTCTTTGCCCCAGCCATCTCCCATCGAGTCATCAGTGTTACACTGCAGGTCAGAGACTTGCTATCATCAGAGTCCTTACTGGTGAGACAGCTATGGCTGGACGATGCACAAGGTGAGAGAGTACCCTATTCCAGTGTGAGCAAACTTCATGGATAAGACTCTTCCACAAGCTCGACAACCCTGACAGACTTGATACTGTTTAGTTGAGTGACAAGGTTACAGTACCACAGCTAGGCAGTACTTGAGAACACAGCAAGGCAAGATGGTGCCTTCCACTAGGTCAATATAGCTAACTTGGGGTGATGAAGCCTAAGAAAGATGCTTGCTCTGATTGCAGGGGAATACAGAAAGAACAAGATACAGAACACAATGCATGGTAGCGACTTAAGTACAGAGGTGAGATACTTGAGGGGAGGCATATGGAATGTAATGGAACATAGGAGAAATCAGAGGAACACGTAAACAGACTGACTAATCTGCTGCAGATAACCAAGGTATAGAACACAAAGGAAGATCAAAGAAACCAATCTCCAGAAGGCAGTTAAACCTGAGTCAAACAGGGAAGTGTCCATATTGAAGAATATAGAGAAGAAGTAACAGATGCAAGGTCAGGGTGAGTATAAAAGTACTTATGGCTCCACATAAAACATGGCATAGCCAAGTGTCTATGAAGGCAAGCAGAAAGGTAGTGCATATAACAAGAAAAAGTACAAAGAATTGTAACATTACCCTGCAGTTTGTTATGCTGCAAGCAAAGACTTGGGTAACCTCTTCAACCCTTCTTGGGTTCCTCAGCTGACGGCTGGACGATGCTCAAGGTGAGAGAGCACCCTATTCCAGAGCGAACAAGCATGCATAGGAATTATGCTTCTACGGGCTCAACGACCTTGACAGACTTGATACCATACAATTGACTACTAGTTCGGTGTCATGGCTTGGCAATATACAAGGACACAGCTGCTAGAGACGGCTAGCACCACAAGGTCAAGATAGCTAACTTAGGGTAACAAAGCCTAAGAAAGATGATGCTCTGATTGCAGGAGGGTACAAAAAGAACAAGATGTGGAACATGGTGCACAGTAGCGACTTATGTACAGAGGGCGAGTATGTAAGGGCCGGCATATAGAAGGTAATAGAACATCGGGAAAATTGGAAGATGAGGTAAATGATATGACTAAAGTGCTGTGGATGACCAAGATATGGAATGTTAAGGAAGGTAAAAGAAACCAGTCTCTGGAATGCAGCTAAGCCTGAGTCATTCCAGGAAGTGTCCAAATTGGTAGATGTACAAAAGAAGTAATAAGTGCAAGGTTGAGAACAAAAGAAATGTACTTGTGGCCATTCATAATATGAGATGTAGCCAAGAGTCTGTGAAGTGTAATAAAAGAAAGCAGGATGTGCAGGTGGAAAGGAGAAGAAGGAGGGAAAATTGTAACACAGTTATGCTGGAACATGCCATGTTCCAGTCAAGCCTCCAGTACCAGTGGTTCAGTGACCAGCTTAGTTCATTCTTTGAAGGGGCAGTCTGGGACAATATGCCCTTCTTTACTGCAGTGACCACAGAACCTCATTGGGCAGGTGTGGGTCCAATGTCTGGGATGCTCTTTCCCACAAAATGGGCAGGTATAGTTTGGGCAGGATGAATGAAAATGTCCCCATTCATTGCAAAGAGAACATATCATGTGTGCAGAGGGGGTCGGGTAAGACAGGTCATTGTCCAAACTGGATTCATAGTTCAGATTCTTTGCTTCAGCAAGGTCTGGCAAAGGGAGTCATGGCGCTTTTTCTTTTCTGGTCCATGTTCAATGCACAGGGTTGAACTATTGTTGAGAAGCATAGCATAATGTTGTCTGAGGGTGAAAGGACGAGGGTGTGGATGAGATATGATCTTTGAAAGGAATAGAAATGGGTGGAGGGGACAGGGATTTGATTGTTTCATAGATGACTTCCTCAAAGTATTCCTTGAATTCCTCCTCTGACAAATGGGGAAGGGTGTCCTTCAGCAATTCTTTAAACATGATTGGGGTGAGCCCATCTATGATATTAGGGAGACCTGTGCAAATGAGGGTGGTTAACAGAGATTGGATGGTTTCAATGAGGGCCTGGTTGGTTAGTCTGATACATGCAGCATCACAGAAGGAAGGGGCAATGTTGGAAAAGGAGGTCCTGCATAATGCAAGGTGATGGTATGTCCAGACTAGTCCAGGAAGGGTAGAAGAGCAAAGGAAATGTAAGTTGTGTTCAATAAGGAAAGTAAGGCCAGGATCTTCAAGACAAGCTACAATAAAATTTCATTGAAAAACTATGGGGAGTCAGTGTACATGGAGAGGGATGAAATCAGAGAGTATGATATCTGATCTGGGGCCGGTTGGTACTTGTGTGAAAGCAGATGGTGACTCTTCTTCAGGTGTGGGAGGGGAGACAGTGTGGTCATGAATATGTCCTGTGAGTTCATGGGTGGAAGTATGGAAAGAGGTGGCAGAGGACAAGTGAGACATTTGTTCACATTTGTATTCATTGGTGATATCAGACCAAAAATTGGTAGGGTAGTTGTCTTCATCATTGAGGGGTTGGATGAAGGAGAGAGGCATGGGAGTTTCAGAGGTTATGGCAGTATTTGTAGGCTTTCAGAAGATTTGAAGCGCCACTAAAATTTCCTTCAGGCTCCCATGTGTCTTCTGCAGACAAATAGCCTTTCCAGTGCACTAGATAGTGGCATCTTGCTCATGTCCCTCTGTGACTCATGATGGCTTCAATTTCATATTGTTCTTCCCCATCTATTTCTTCTGGGGGTGGTTTGATAAAGGGGGTTCCAAATTCCAGCGAAGTTCAGAAGGGCAAAAGGAGATGGGCATGGAATATGGGGTGTATTTTCCATGTGGTTGGGAGTTTTAGGTAATATGCCCACAGAGTTATTACCCATTCAATGGTAAAAGGGCCATACCTTCATTGTGATAACTTTGGGGTTCTCCCAGGAAAGTGTAAGTTCTGTGCTTCTAATCACACTTTGTCCCCTATTTTCCATGCTGGTGTTTTTGTTTTAATATGATTCTTCATGATTAAGGCTGCTTTCTCATGCACTGCAAGTGCTTCTGCATGGACTTCTTTTGATGTTTCCATGTGATCATGGAGTGTGGGGAGGAAAGTGAAACTAAGGAATGGGTAGGCTCTTTGTTTGTACCCAAGCATGATGTGAAATGGTGTTTGTTTGGTTGAGCTATGTGTGGACGAGTTGTGACAAAACTCTGCATAGGGAAGCATTTTAACCCATTTAGATGGTTGGGTGGTGCAGAACATTCAGAGATACATTTCCAGTTCCTGGTTCATGTGTTCAGTTTGGCCATCAGTATGTGGGTGATACACAATAGATAAAGAAA
>JBBPKF010000723.1:0-10282 GCA_038089175.1 Binderoboletus segoi | reverse complement strand
GTCATCGGGATCCTTTCTATTCTCTCACTTCATTGTGATCTCACCTGGAGTCTGATGTATAACTAGACCACCGCGTCTGATTCGGCGCTTGTCGCGACTGTCGCTGCACGATCACGATATATGCGACAGCATCCCGGGATACCCACAGAGAAACTGGTATTGTATACAACAACGCAAACACATTCGTTGGGTCAAAAGGCGGGGCTGGTATTGGGTTTGACCGTAAGGGCCCTCGAGGTCACTGCCGAGGATAACTATGCTCTGCGTGGCGCGGCGCTCAAGTGTGCATTCGAAGAAGATTCCCGTGCCGGGTTGCATCCGTTCATTCTCAGTACGTGCTCCCACATGCGAACCTTATCCGGGTTCACTCCTAATGGTCAATTTTCAGTTGCTACGGTTGGTACCACCTCCTCCGGCGCAATTGATCATCTTGGAGAACTTGGCGATGTCGGTCAGTTCTTCCTACTTTGAGGAGAAGAAACGCACGCTAACAGTGTGCTAGCCGCTACTGCGCCTTCATTGTGGCTCCATGTGGATGCAGCTTGGGCAGGGATCGCTATGGCGTGCCCCGAATACAGAGAGCTCTGCTTGCTCGGTGATATCAACAGGTTCGCAGACTCGTTCTGTACCAACTTTCATAAGGTGCGCCTTTTTCTGTTCGTGTCCTCAGGTGAACGAAGCTTGATCTCTAAAAACGTCGCCCTTTCACATCTCTAGGGGGGACTTGTCAACTTTGATTGTTCCACGTTGTGGGTACGGGACCGCAAAAACCTTACGGATGCATTGGACGTCACACCCGAGTTTCTGCGGTCTAAACACGGTGATGCAGGTATTTTCATCTGCAATCCCTATGATCCTTTCCTGTTGGAATGATTAGGCACTGTGATCGACTATCGTAACTGGCACTTGGGCCTCGGGAGGAGATTCCGTTCTTTGAAGCTGTGGTTTGTTCTGAGGTCGTACGGCGTGCAGGGCTTCCAACACTATATCCGCCGAGTGAGTCCAAATCCCTCCGCAATCTCTTATGCAACGTAACATGTGTGTGTCACGCAGACGATCCAACGTAGCGACACCTTTGTATCGCTTATCAAGCAATCTTCATGCTTTCGGCTCGTCACTCCGCCGTGTCTCTCCCTGAGCGTGTTTCGACTGGAACCTCCCAGTCCGACATCGGGCCCTCTTACCCTACTACAACTCAACGCTCTCAATCGGGCATTCTATGCACGCTTGTCTGCGCGCAGCGATGTCGCTTTTACCCAGACAGACCTGAATGAGGTAATTTGTATTCGCTGCGCTGTTGGTGCGGAGCGCACAGAAGAGTCGGATATCCTCCAGGCGTTTGAGGTATTGCGTGAAGAGGCGATTAAAACGCTTCAGGGTTGGGATGCGGAGAGGGGAGGTATGTGAGAAATGGGAAGCTTTAAATGTTGTCATCCAGAAGATTGGCGCGGGTAAAAACGCGGGTAAAACACCCTGAGATGGGTAGACAATTATGAGAATTGCGGGGAGCAACGAACCTCTTTTCGCAGAACGTTGCACCTGCTTGAAATATTTGTTATTTGTGAGAAGTTTGAATGATCCACGATTCGATGAAATATTACAGTAATGTAGAGCAGCCTCGCCAAACTGCAACCCTGACTTAATCCGCTACTAGACTAGTGCTGCTGTGGCCAATCAGGCCGATCATGAATAATAGCAAACAATGACTGGGACATTTTGGCAATCAGTGCATTCTCAGCATATTACAATACCCTGGTTGCTATTCAATAGCAACCAGGGTATTGTAATATGCTGAGAATGTACTGATTGCCAAAATGTCCCAGTCATTGTTTGCTATTATTCATGATCGGCCTGATTGGCCACAGCAGCACTACATCTGCAAAACCTGTGAAATGAAACAAGTGCTCAGTAGATACTAGCAAGTTATGAATGTTTATGATACCCTATGGTGAATATTATGATTGGTGGAGATCAGTGTGGTCTGGTATTTATAAGCATCTCAGATTATCTGGCACCCAGATAAGATGGCTAACATGCATGGAAACAAAAAGGACAATGACCATGATTATCATTGCAAGACCTATCTTATCTACACTAGACTATGAGGGAGTTACCACATGCTTTGATTTTCTTGATGAATGATTCTAGATACTGGCACTTGTTGGGACCTCTGAGCACCACAATCAGATCTTTGTATATAATCAACATTTTCACTGGTGAAAAATCTGCTTTGTTAAACATGCCCAAAGAGTGCTCAGATAGCACAGAATGAATTGCAGATGCAGCAAGGGTAATCAAATGGATATCAGAGTCAAAGGATGAGTCCTTGATAGCTGAGTGGAGACCACCTAACCAGACGGTGTTGAGTAATAGTGAGGCAATAGCAGAATGTTGGAAGTAGTCAACAATATTTCCAAGCTAAGTAAATTGGTTAGCAAGTGAGGCAAAATTGACAATGACATACATGATCCAGCTTGTGAATGAAGTGGTATTGTTCAAGGAGGGGTGGGATGATAGCTCTCTTCAGTAATACCTCCACATTAGGGTCATTGACATTAATGTCAGTTTGAAGGCCATAAGTCTTGTGGATAAGGCCTTATGCTGCTTCCCTGAATGACCTGCAAGTTGATGTGATCATAAATTCAACTGTCTTCACATATTTTGCATTCTGAGCACCATTCCATGGTGCTGACCCTGTAAGAAGAGAATGATTAGTATTTCTTCAGTGGGTGGCTCCTGCATGCACCTAAAAATTTACTGGCAGCCATTTGGAGGAAGCTTTCAGCCATTTCTTTAGATTTCTCTTTCAATGGGAACCCATTTGTATACAGAACTTGTTGTCACATCTTGTTTTTGGCCCAAGTGATGATCACTGAGTCCATGTCTGAGTCATTTGTTGTCAACACTTGAGGGGGTACTGAAGCTAATGTTGAGGGTTGGCTTGAGTTTCCAGCTGGCAGAACATGCTGGATTAATGGGAGGTAATGAATCAATGGAGGCTTACAGGTGACCAATGTTTCCTGTCCAGCCTATGTATTGATGGTGAAAATGGGGATTTGTCATGAGATGATGCTTTACTTACATGAAATACACCTGATGTTATGACTTCACCATGCACCTGTTCATTTGGACATAGTGGTGTGTACATGGGTACAAAATGTGTTACAAATTTCCCTTCATTTTATGCTCTTTGCTCTTCTTTGTCTCACTCTTCTTTGTTGCACCCTTCACCTTTCTCTTGACTCACTCTTATCTCATGTAGTAATAGGACTTGACACTCTCGTTATCTATGTATGTGCTTTATGCTGTCTCCTTATCCTGTACATCTTATGATATGGGCACTTCCCTTACAACTAAGGTCACTTCTTATTTGCTGCCCACTATCTCTTATCTCATTGTTCCATCTCATTCTATCACCTTCCATATGACATGCTCTGCAGTTCCTTCTTCAATGTTCTATTACTTTCCATGGACTGGCTTTTGGCCAGCCACACTCTGTATATAAGTTGCTACTGTACACCATGTTCTGTATCTAGTTCTATGCAATTCACCTTGACTTGCCAAGCTAGTATCTTCTTAGGCTTTGTCATCCTAAGTAAGCTATTTGGTCTAGTGGAGAGTGCCATCTTGCTTGCTGTGTCCTTGAAGTGTTGCCTTGCCATGACACCACCTTTTTCAACTGTTGGAGCCAGCTGGTTGTTTTGACCTTGTCTTTGGTCACTTGACAATAAAGGAAGTTCATTGCATCACCTTCAGAAGGGAGACTGTCACTCCTAAGGTGCTAGTTTGCAAGTACTGCATAACAAAATGCATGCCCAATGGTACTGGGTATGGCACAGAGCAATGTTGCCAATCAGCCACTTGTGTAGCCTGTGTTACAATTTTTCTTCATTCTTATCTTCCTTGCTATTCTTTGCCACATCTTTTGTGTATTGGTGCACTCATCTTTTGTTCATGTAGTAATAGGACTTGATGCTCTCATCGTCTACATATGTGTGCTATGTTGTCTTCTTATCTTGTACCTTCTATGGTTCAGGCACTTCCCCTCTGACTAAGGTCACTTCTCATTTGCTACCCTTATCATGTATCTCACCATTCCATCCCATTCTTTCACCTTCCATATCATGCCATCTGCAGTTTATTCTTTGATGTTCTATCATGTTCTATCTAGTTCTATGGACTGGCCCTAAACCAGCCACACTCTGTACTTAAGTTGCTACTGCGCATGTAGTTCCACATCTAGTCCTACACAATCATACCTGGTTCACATGGCTAGCATCTTCTTAGGCTTTGCCACCCTAAGTTAGCTATTTGGCCTAGTGGAGAGCACCATCTTGCTCACTGTGTTCTTGTTGTGTTGCCAAGCTGCAACACCATCCCCTTCAACCGCAGCAGCCAGCCAGTTGTTTTGACCTTGCATTTGGTCGCCTTGACAATAAGAAGATTGTTGCCTTGCCTTCAATAAGGAGTCTGTCTCTCCTAGGGTGCTAGCTTGCAAAATACTGCATAATAAAAGGACTAGATCTCTTGCTCTCAGGTGTTGTCCTGCTGAGTGTATCCCCTTACCATTGCTGACCCATCTCATTATATCCCTGGGAAAGGATTCTTCAACTCTTGGTCCTCTCCCACTCACCAATCTACCTGACAACCCCAACCCACCAGACTGTACATCTCCCCGCTGATATTAGCAACAGCCAGAAGGGCCCCAGAATCTACTCAGTCATCTCCTGGGCCATTGTCACCCTTGTCACTTGATCAAATTTGTCATGCTGTCCAAGTTGGATGATTGTATTCTGCTAGATCTCCTACATCTTCTTCTGACTCATCCTGATCCACATTGCCTTCTCCTCCTCCTTCTCCAGGATCAGATTCTCCCATCCCCATAACCTCACCACAATCTCCTCTGCCAATGGCAGAACTAAAGGCCATGCTTCCTGATTTCTTCTCTGAAAAGTTGGAGAATGTCCAACATTGGATGAAGGCCATGAAGGCCTATTTTACAGTGAATGCCATGCTGTATGTATGAGACTCCAATAAACTTTATGCCACCTTGAACTGCATGCCAACTGGACATGGTGGAATGTTCACAGAACAATGGTATGACAGGATCACGGATGCTGGAGTGGCAGCCACTGATAAAACCTTTGATAAGATGGTAGAAGACTTCAACACCACCTTCTATCTGATTGATCAGGCATTCAACATATGTTATTGCTTGGATCATTTGAAACAACACCATCAGAAAGAACAACACTGGAAAATGAGATGATGAATTCCAAGAATATGTAATGGAAGCTCATAATCTTATTGACAGAGCAAAGATAACTGATGAGAGTGAACAAAAGCACAAGTTCCTCATGGAGCTTGATATCTTCATCACAGGGCCTATCATCATGAACAGTGAACCAGCCACCCTCGAACTCCTTATAAAAAAGGCCACTGAGTACCACTCCCACCTCATGCATGTTCAAAACCTCAGTTCTGGACATTACTACCCCACCTTCTTTTCTTCTTTCCACAGAACTCAGGACCCCAACACAATGGATATTGATTTCATTAAGCTCAACCCTACAGAGTGAGCTAGGTTAGTTCATGATAAGAAGTGTTTTGTTTGTAAGCAACCTGGATGTTGGTCATCTAACCACTTCAAGGGAAAGGGCAAAGAAAGGAAGCTCTATGTTTCCAACCATGCTGTGGTTATGAAAACACCCCTGCTGAAACCTCCCACATATCAACCAAGGATGCTGAAGAAAATTCTGGTATCCTCCATTGACATCTACATAAAAACCCTCTGACAGAAAGGCAGCTTGGAGAAGGAAATTTTGAAAGTCTTACACACATGCTTTGAGAATGAAATGCCAGAGCAGCAGGCTGAGAAACCTGTAGAAATGCCATTCACCTTGGATTTTTGAGAAGGAAGAAGTCTAAGTTGATGGACTCACTTTCTAGTGTTACTCTTTCACCCATATATACTATCCAGAACTTGAACAAGGCAATGAAGTTACTGCTCACACTTCATGGAAATGAAAGAAAGGTTGACACAAAGGCTCTGTTGGACAGTGGAGCCACTGGATCATTCATTTCCTGAAACTTTGTAAGAAAACATTGTCTTGAATTAAGAAAATCCAAACAATGAATTGCTGTACAGAATGCCAATGGAACAGAGAACCGAACCAGAACCATCAGCTTCATCTCATAACTTTCCCTCACCATCCATGGGCCCCAGCCCTACACACATGTACAAGACTTCTATATCACAGATCTTGGAAAGGAAAGTGTCATCCTTGAACACCCCTGGTTGCAGAAACATAACCCTGTCATCAACTGGAGAATGGATAACCTGCTGATGAAGGATAAACTGAAGAAATGACTTGAGGAAAGCCCTCACCTCTTGCACTTCATCAATAAGATTACATATCAATGAAAATAGCTCAGAACACTGTTAAGGAAGAAGTTTGTCTTCCAGAGGCATACAAAGAATATCAGGACATATTTGAAGAACTGCCAAAAGGCAAACTGCCCCCCACCATGGACAATTTGATTTCTTGATTAAAATGGATGACAAGTTTGTTCCAAAAGTTGCTAAAACGTACCCCCTAAATGACAGCTTGCCCCAAATACCAATACCTCTACTGTCATCAGTGGGCTTCTCATCAGTGGGTGTCATGTTGTCCAAACTGTCACTGGGCCATTGCAGTACTGACGGGCATATAGCAGCTAACTGCCCATTCAAGAAGGAAACTCATCTGGTGATGGCACCTGCCAATGCTTGACTAGAGTCTGATAGCCTCCAGGCTAGATGGGGAGTAATGTTACAATTTTCCTTCATCCTTATCTTCCTTGCTGTTCTTTGCCATGTCTTTTGTGTATTGGTGCACTCATCTTTCGTCCATGTAGTAATAGGACTCAATGCTCTCATTGTCTACATATGTGCACTATGTTGTCTTCTTATCTTGTACCTTCTACAGTTCAGACACTTTCCCTCTGACTAAGGTCACTTCTCATTTGCTGCCCTTATTGCATATCTTACCATTTCATCTCATTCTTTCACCTTCCATATCATGTCATCTGCAGTTTATTCTTTGATGTTCTATCATGTTCTATGAACTGGCCCTAAACCAGCCACACTCTGTACTTAAGTCACTACTGTGCATGTAGTTCCACATCTAGTTCTATGCAATTATATCTGGTTCATGTGGCTAGCATCTTCTTAGGCTTTGCCACCCTAAGTTAGCTATTTGGCCTAGTGAAGAGCACTGTCTTGCTTGCTGTGTCCTCATTGTGTTGCCAAGTCATGACACCATTCCCTTCAACTGCAATGGCCAGCCAGTTGTTTCAATTTTGTCTTTGGTCACCTCAACAATAAGAAGATCATTGCCTTGCCTTTGATAATAAGCCTGTCTTTCCTAAGGTGTATCTGCCCTTGATAAGGAGCCTGTCTCTCCTAGGGTGCTAGCTCATGAAATACTGCATAACAGCCTAACAATGTAGCTGGTATGTATTGTCAGTAAAGTATTTGTGATGTTGATCAATTTGCATGTGATATGGTGGGGTACCAGATTGAGGGCAGTGAAAGAAGGATGTCGACAGAATGGGGGGTCCAGAATATCCAGAGGAAATAAACAGCTGGAAACAAGATGAAAATGATGATGAACTGAAATCACAATAAATGGGACATATGTCTGGCTGAGGATGGGATGTAGACAGAAAGGAAGGAGGTGCAGTAGTTTGAGAATAGGAAGTAGATGGCTGTGAAGGTCCAGAGTGCATAAATTGTGATGATGATCCCAAATAGCTGGGGAACAGGATTTTGTTTTGTAGGATATAAGTGGATGGCATCTCAGGGAAGATGTTAGGGTCAACAGGTCATTCAGCAGCACAGCTGAGCTGGCTTACATCTGGTCGCAGGCATAGATTAAGATTTTCAGTTGGGCAAGTGATCTTCTGGAGGCAAATATAAGCCCAGGTGATGGGAGATGGATTTGAACTTACCCTAGTGTTAGGCAGTGCTGGGAAACACTTGTGGTGAGTAGCCATAAGCTTGTTACAAATTTCCCTTCTTTTATTCCTACTAGCTCTACTATACCAATTCCATCTCATAGACACTTGGGGACACGCTGCGTTGTGACTAGCCGCAAGTACATTCCTCCTCTTTCTTATGCTATGCCTGACTCTCCTCTTGTACATTTACCAATACGGTTACTTCCCGCTCTGACTCAGGTATAGCTGCCTTCTGGAGACCAGTTTCTATTATCTTCCTTCACACTCCAAATCTCGGTCATCTGCAGCATGTTAGTCATATCCTTTACTTCATCTTTCGACTTCTCTGATGTTCCATCTGATTCTCTTTGCTGGCCCTTATCTCACCACCCTCTGTACTTAAGTCACTACTGCACATAGTGTTAGGCATTCTGTTCTCTTGTATATCTCCTGCAATCAGAGCAGTCTCTTTCTTAGGCCTCGTCACCCTAAGTTAGCTATATCGACCTTGTGGTGCTAGCTGTCTCTAGCAGCTGTGTCATCAAAGTGTTGCCTTGCCACGACACCATCCTTGTAGTCGACTACACAGTATCAAGCCCGTCAACGTCGTCGAGCCTGTGGATGCGTAATTCCCATGTCGTGCTTGTTCACTCTGGTATAGAGTGCTCTCACACCTTGAGCGTCGTCCAGCCGTCAGCTGAGGAACCCAAGAAGGGTTGAAGTCACGCAAGTCTCTGCTTGCAGCATAACAAAGCTTACAGCAGGAGTCAGACAAGTGAGAAAATGCAAGAATAGCTTACATATATCACCAGCAGGGCATATTGCACATGTATACTGAGATTGACATTGTGACCATCATTTGGGGAATGAAGTAGCATGTGTTACATCAAGTGTTACATAGTACAGGAGTGAAAGGAAACATAGATGTATTGACAGAAGCACCTGTGGGAAGCTGAAGTCATAAATATGTGATATTTGAGTCAAAGAATCAACAGACTGAATGAATGGGTACTTATAGTACTTGCACCCACTTCTTGATGTGATCTTCCTATCCCTATCAACAGTGGCCATCATGATTGATGCTATTTCCATCTTTCAGGCCCTCAGCAAAGTCTGATCTACTTTAATCATCACCCTCTTTCCCCTTGTCCCTGCTTCCACCATCATCATCATCATCAAGGGTGTCAACATTTAGGCCACATTCCTGGGCATGGTCAACCATCATGGTAAGCTCAGTTGTGTCACAATTGGCTGCCTGAGCCATGGAAGGAAGTTGATAATCTTCAAAGTGGAGCTTGTCTTCCTTCAGGTTATTGAGCCCTTGATCTGTGTACATCTGATGCCAGAACTGGGATTCTGGCTCAGAAAGCCAATAGGTACACTCAAGATGGTGCTGGATCTTTTTCAGTGCCTTGATTTGATGTCTTGTCCCTTTGAGGTCCTAAGTGGCCACAAGGAGTTGATAACAACTCCTCTCTGCCACAGCATACTTTGTGAGCATGGCAGAGCAGAGAATCATATCTGGAAGAGCCCTGATACCATGTGTGAACAAGTCTAAGGCCTAGAGAGTGGTAGTCCTATTGGAACATGAATACTTGTACAGTGAAACTTACCTTGGATGGGTCTACATGTTTACCACTGGGGCTGTTGCATGCACCTTGATTTTGGACCTCAATTGTGTGAGGATGCATTGTGTGTCAGTTAGATGCCTGAGTCTTTAAGTAAGGGTGAAATTAACTACCAGAGTGTATCTTTGGTAGTAATGAGTGAACTTCACTGTCAACTGGATTGAAGAGCTTGAAGGGCTCAGAGGTGGGGAAGTGGTTGATGGAGACATCAATGATCAGCAGAGTTTGAAGAACTTAGCAGTTTGGGAACCTCAAGCAGGCAAATTGTCAGTTACAGTTAACAGCACATGGAGCTCAATGCTGCTGGTCCCCCAACATTTGAGGGCACTCACCCAGGACTGGTGTTTGATGACACTTGTTCGCTACTCTTAGACACAAAGTGAGTATCTCTGTAATCATTAAGCCCAGTCTGACTCACCTTATCTAGATTCATCTGCCCACTATGTGCAAATCCCTTCCATTCAGTTGATTTGATCTGGTCTCATCTTAATGTCAAACATACCATCAATGAGACTTGACCTCCAGCCACTCCAGCTTTGTCTCATCAGCACCCCACACCTTATTATGGTTACTATCACCTGTTACGCTGCAAGCAAAGACTTGCGTGACTTCAACCCTTATTGGGTTCCTCAGCTGACGGCTGGACGACGCTCAAGGTGAGAGAGCACCCTATT
>JBBPKF010000722.1:0-10282 GCA_038089175.1 Binderoboletus segoi | reverse complement strand
GACAACCGGTGTTTGGTCAGCCGCCCGCGTTCTCACAACCCTCATCGCAACCCACATCGGTATTTGCGAAACCATCGCAACCCACATCCTCCTTTGGACAACCATCTCAACCGACCTCTGCGTTCGGTCAACCCTCACAGCTCACATCCGCATCCGCGCAACCTGCATTAACCCTTCCCCAATCCTCCCAACCTGCATCAAGTTTTGGGCAATCCTCACAGCCAGCATTTGGACAATTGTCTCACGTTCAACCCGCATCTGGTGCATTCGGCGGGGCTGGAGGCGGTGGGTTCTCCGCGTTTGCATCTCAACCGTCAGCTTTCATCTCGGCTGCCGCTCCGAGTAGTTCAACAGCCCCGACGTCTGGTCAGTCTGCATTTGGGAGTACACCTGTGGTTCAAAGCGCTTTTGGAACCTCTCCATCAGCGCCGAAATCTGCATTCGAAATAAGCCAGCCATCCTCATTCGGGATTTCTTCGCTCGGCGGTACTCTATCTGTTCCCGCTGTGCCGTCCCCTGCATCTGCCCTTGGTGGTGGCAGCCCATTTGCTTCCTCGCCGATGACGGTCACTCCCTCCAGCGAGAAGCCCACGTCAGGTGCGCCTGACTTTGCTGGTGCAAAGTCGACGGCCAGAATGAAGCCGGGTGCTGATCGTTATCTCGGCCTCTTTCCTCGCGATTACAACGAGATGATACCAGCCGACGTGAACGCAGCTTTCACGAGCGCACAGTTCGAGTGGGGTAAAATTCCTGATTGGATACCTCCCGAAGAAGTTCGATAGCTCTACGAGGGGTTGTACTACTACATCCTTGATGTGCAGTGTATTCTTAGTCATACATTCACGCAGCCCAAGTTGAGCGCTTGAGCAACGAGAGCGGTAGCTTGGGCTTCCCGATGAGGAAGTTCTGGTCCAGTTGATGAAGCGTTTTGATGACGCCGGGAGGCCGTCTGGACTCGGTAGTTATGGTTCAGATTATCAAGCTCCCCCAGTGGTGATCTTGTCAACCTCTAGGATCAACCTGACTACATTCATCGGGATTTTTTTCGACCAGATATCTTTGACATCGACCCTGTGCAGATACGTCCAACACCCTCGATGTCCGTTCCAGAGCCCACCGCTTCCAACACCACCCCGAACTTTACTCAAGACCCACCGTTCATTAAATTTCCGCCCTTTCCTGAACCACCACCGGGCTTGACGGTCATGCCTTTCAAGGACTTCAAGCCCCGTGGTATCCAGCTCTTCTCAGAGCCCAGGAAAGGGGGGGATGATGAGGCAGATGAGGGCGCGGAGCTCGACGCGCTCGGTATCCCGACCGTCGAACTCCGCGTCAAACACGCCACGGACGAATGCAAGACTAGCTCGCGAAAGAAGCGCAAGAAGAAGAAAGCGGCCCTGGTCGAGGGGGCCGTTCCCGCCAAGAAGCTTCAATGGTACGACGAATGGGCAGAAGGCGAAGATCTGAGAGTGACCAAGGTGCGATACGATCCGTGAGTCGTTGGTTTGCTCGGTTCTGTGGGTGTGTGGCGATGAAATTTGCTTGGATCAGGAGCATCTCGCCTGTCGATCGGTTGTTCCAGTGCGCGTATGATTTCCGTACTGGGCGGCCGTGGCCGCCCATCGTGTCTGGCTTGAATAATCTATGGGATCAGGTACCATCTCTATGCGGTCCATGTCACGCTGTCTGAACGAGTCGTCGCAAGTTCCGTCTGTTCACCGGATTGCTTGTCAATCCTTCCATGTTCCGCAAGGCAGGAACGAAGAAGTATGCCCGCGCTGATTCCCCTGATTTCGAATCCGATGATGAAGATGATCCTTCCATGGGCGCTGAGAATGGTGCTGCCTCGGGAGATTCACGACCTATGAAACGCCAGCGATCTGGTGGTGGCTTCTTTGGCGATGAAGAGTACGACGCATTGGATGATCCTCACAAACTGGACGAAGAGGTGAGGGAGGAAAAGATAACCATCTTCCTCAGCGATCCAGAGAAGGCGGTTCGAATTTTCCTCTCGTCCTACATGCGCGAACATGGTCTTATCTGGTGAGCTCGATTTACTGGAGATCGGGTGCAACCGTTGTTTGACTCTTCTTCGGGTCGAAAAGGGCGGAACGCAACTTGGTCAATACACCTCGCCTCGTCTCTTTCTTCCTTGCCTTTGTGCTGCGGAACCATGTCCTTCCGGAACCCGTATACCAGCGCGGTTTGAAGCGGGCGCTGGAGGCGATTGAATGGGCCAAGAACGAACTCCCGCTGACAAACACGGTGGGGCGATCCCTTCCTGATGCGTTCAATGAAGCGTGTCGGGAACATTTTGGACGACAAGGGGGGATGAACTGGTCGACTGTGAACGCGACGACAATTCCAGCGAACCAGAAAGGCAAGAAAACGACGTGATCATTGAATCCTCTTCTTACCCCATGCTTTAGATGCGGATAATGCCGTCACTGATATCTCCAATGGTGTCAAGACAGATGTTGCACTTCCCACGGACGCTCAGATGAAACTCAAGGACGCGATCGAGGATAATGTTGATATAGAGGATTCCATTGTCACGTCTTCCACTGTCCTATCTCCGGTCAACGAGGGCGCCACCGATGGCTGGGACGGCGGATGGGGCAGTGGATGGGGCGAGGATGGAAACCAGAACGAATGGGGACAGGGCGGATCCTGGGGTAATAAAACACAGGATGGCCAAGGAAACAGTGAAGACGCGACCAAGCCGGGGCCTGACCCCAACTGGGGGGAATCCACCCCTTCCTGGAATCGTGATCCAAAATCCCTGTTTTATCTACTCGGGCCTAGTGCCTTCCCATTGACGCATACGACGGGCATCATTGAGTGTTCAACTCGCCGCATTTCTGCTGTCCACTTTCCTCCTGACCACCCAAAATTCGTACCCCCACCTACTCCGCAAGAAAGCCTTGGAGAAGTAAGAGCCAAAGCCGACGAGAAAGGGGACTGGGCACCCTCAGCGCGTGGTGTCGAGGCAGAGCTGGATGCACGTTTCGCCAAGGTCATTTTGGAACCATGGGGTCGCGAAGAAGGGGATATCTCGAGACCAGAAATTTGGACCACGTCTCGCGGACGAGTGATCGATCCCAAGAACTACAATCCTTCAAAGGTTTTCGAGGAAGCGCCAGGTGCCACCTCCCGCAAACCGCACAACCCTCTCACAGACAGTATCACCCTTCTCATTGAACCGTCACTCGCAGAAACACTGATTCTTGTCCCGGGTCTTGGACTTGGGGCGATGTGGATCGAGATCGTCAGGCAGAAGAATGGTACCGGAACAGATGCTTCTTGCAGGGTTGCTCAAGTGGACGATACCACTCCGGGAAGATTTTGGTATCATGAAGACGTGACGGGGATCTTTCCAAGCTTCTACACAACTCGAGCCATGGAATAAACGGGCACCGGTAGGGTACGGTTGACTCCTTTGGCATCGTCAATATTCCCATAGAAGGCTGGTATCTTTGCTTTGTCTTTCCTCATCTAATCCTGCGGAACAGCGATTTATGTACCATGGAAAATAACTGAGAGCAATAGCGTTTCCTGTACCGATCTACATATAATCTTCAGTGTTCACGCCCCTCCCCTTGAACCATAGACGGGAGGGGAGGACGATCAGTACCCTTGGGATATCAGATAATCCGCAAGCCGTTCAACGAGTGCCAAAGCTGCCATCGTGTCGACGGTGGACATGTACTCTGCAATGATTACACTCTGTCCCGTTTTCTTGACCGCGCACCCGGCTCCATCCTAACATGGGCGCCGTTGGTCGGTGAACATAAGTTAGACACTCAGAGAAACATCCCAAACCTTGCGTTTCGCGAGTATCATGTCTAGGCAACCCATCGTAGTCGAGTATTTCCTTCCCCCGACGAATATCTCGCGCGTGGGATATGTTCCAAATCCTTGCATGATCGCGCTGCGCTCCTCCTCAGCCATCTGAGGGGCAACATCTGGCCATCAGTCCCAAATGCGACCAAGCGAGGGGGACGGGGGAAGAAACTGATAATGCACACGTTGCAACCGGCCGACTCGGCCCAAACTTCGCCGTCCTGCCCCACGATGGCTGCCTGTACGATCTTGCCTGATCGGAGTAGACTGACGTCTAGGATATCTATATAGCGCAGGAACCGAGAGCAGAGAAGGATCAGAGAACTGCGTTGTGGATAGATTCCGAGGGTGATCCGTTATCGATGCGCCACTCACCCTGCCAGGACATCGACGAGAGTGGGAGCAGTGAAACCAATTGGAGTCGAAGTGAGTGCAGGCGATGAAGGCGCTGGACTCGGAGTGTGACCGCGGTGGATTCCGAGCGCATTCTGGTGTCGCGGCTTCCATTCTAATGCCTACAGGACAAGGCACTGCCCATTTGACACTACATCGGATTTGACTCGTTTCGGATGGCGGACGATGGTCATGGCAGCCAAGACAGGATGTTGGTAGGTAAAGTTCAGTCAGTCAAGCTACATTAGATTTACTATAAAGCATCCCTTCGGGACTCGGGGATCAGTGGTATAAATATGACCCTCGTTCGCTCGAAGCAGCCCCAATCCCCACATACCTCAACATACCAGTACCACAGAAGCGAAAAAGGTCTCCGCGAGGGAGCAAGGGATTCCGAAAATTGTATTTATGACCAGCCCGAGAATATCGGGTTTCCCGCCCAAAGGCGCGAACCACGAACCGTGGCACTCAAGGACGAGTGAGTGTGCCAAAGGAGAAACATCTGCCTTCTTGTTTCCAAAGACGGCTAGTAAGAAATTGAAGCCGTGCTTATCACGCGGGGACGTGGCACTTGGCGTTGCTTTGACTTTGATCTAGTATGCAACGGAAACGACTGTCCCACTCTATCGTTTCCTAGCGCTACGTCACCAACAGTCACCTGGCACCTGTCGAAAGACGTTTGTGCTAGTGATGGGGAAATTTCAGATGGGAATAACACGGGGATTTGCACACATGTAACCGTCTGCACCGTGCTGCAGACAAATACTGTGCTGCTCGTCGGCGTCCACAGCAAGTCAATCCCATTGGATTAAAATGATGCCAAGCGGGTTTGAAGCCTCGTACTCAAGTCCTGAATGACCCGTTAGTAGACTCGACTTGCAAGATGGGCTTGAAGTTACTTGTGGGTCAGATTCGAGGGAAAGCCAAGCACCAAGAACGCGCGGAAAGGAAGTAAACCAGCACCGTGAAGACCAGGGGTGCTCGAGCGGCGAGGATTGACCGTGCGTAGACACACAATAGGGTACCCGAACCTTTCCTTCTAGTCCGGCTGTCAGGTGGTTCACTGCTATTGTGTCGTTTTGCATCATCTAACTGGACGACAAGGGTCAGCCCGAAGCCCGGTCAGCATTCCTGGTGTCATCGATCCACAGGTTCGAACTTCGCCTCTGTAGGTGACGGTGGGCTCAACCCTTGCCGTCGGAATACAAATGGGAGAGGGCTTCCCAATTGTGTGCCTCTGACCCAAGCTGCAGAGATGCGTGTACGCACAGTCACTCACCCCAGAGTTGTAGCTGAGTGTTTAGCGATTGTGGCACCCAGTGGTGGCATTTGGGAGGGCAGGATAGGAGTGTGAGTCGTTGGTATAGACCCCTCTGTGAAAGTTGCCCCACTAACAATGACTCACACTCCTATCTTGCCCTCCTTTGTCTCAACAGCTTGACAGCATGTTCAAGCCCCTGAAGATTCTCCCCAATATCTTTGACCAAGGAATTCATGATAAACTCGACCAGGAAGTACTGAATAATACCTCCAACTTCATTGCCCCGGATGTTCCAGAGTGCCTATTCCCTGGCAGGAGGTAGAGCTCCTTACTTCCATCATTTGTGGATCAAATGGTACATTGAATGAAAAGTGCCTTAGTATCCATGAAGCAAAAAATCTGCTTGCCAAAACCCACAGGCAGTCATGGTGGAGCAGGGGACCAGCAGGGCAGATGCTAAGCCAGAGCTTAGTCAGCACCATGTAGAGCAGATCAAGGGCAGTCACAAGACAGGAATGAATAAAATTAGAGATCATTGCCAGGCCTAGGCCTACTCTATTATGGTGATGAGAGTGTGATATGAACACACACTCATCAAACCCATCCATGGATCAGACATGAGACAAATAGCAGGAACACATGTGCAAACAAGGATAGAAAACCAGCTGAGTAACCACCATCAGCCAGAACTAAACCACCACTGAATAGACCAAACTGCCACCCAGAAACAAGCAACCATGAAATAGCATGGGATGCTTTCACAGTGTTAAGGCCATGTTGAATGATTTCTGGAAACTCTGGAACCCCAGAGTTTTGATTGAATGTGTTAAGGCCATGTCGGATGATCTCCAGAACTCTGGAACTCTGGAGTTTTGGTTGGATGGGACTTGGCTTCACCTTATGTGGTGTGCCCTTACATTGGGTCTGAGTCCTGTATTTGTGGAGCAGAGAGGTTGGAGGTGGGTTGGAGTTGAGCCATCAATGTTACACTGCAAGTCAGAGACTTGCTCCTAGAGTACTTTCTAGGGAAACAGCTATGGCTGGACAATGCACAGGGTGAGAGAGCACCCTATACCAGTGTGAACAAACTATGTGAGTATGATCCTTCCACAAGCTCAGCAGCTATGCTGGACTTGATACCAGACAGTCGAGACAACAAAGTTACAGTACTGCAGCTAGGTGACACTTGAGAACACAGCTATGTGAGATGGCACATACTACAAGGTTGAGATAGCTAACTTAGGGTGATGAAGCCTAAGAAAGATACTTGCTCTGATTGCAGGGGAATACAGAAAGAACAAGATACAGAACATGGTGCATGGTAGTGACTTAAGTACAGAGAGAAAGCACTCGAGGGCTGGTGTATAGAGGGTAAAGGAATTGCATAGAATGACTGTGGATGACGTAGCATAGAAGGTCTTGGAAGGTTAAGGAACTTGTTGTAAGATGGCATGATCTTATGCAAGACTGTGCCCAAGTGGACTTGGGAATGAGGAAAGTGTCTGTATGTTACAATTCTTCATTTTCTTTCTTGTCATATGTGCTGCTTTTCCTTTTGCATTCTTAGACACTTGGCTACGTCACATTTTACGCAGAGCAGTAAGCACTTTTATACTTGCTCTAACTTTACATCTATTACTTCTTCTTTACATTCTTCGATATGGACACTTCCCTGTTTAACTCGGGTTTAGCTGCTTTCCAGAGACCAGTTTCTTCTATCTTTCTTCACATTCTATACCTTGGTCATCCACAGCAGGTTAGTCAGTTCATTTATGTGTTCCTTTGATTTCTCCAATATTTCTTCACATTCCATATGCTGGCCCTGTAGTATCTCTCCTCTGTACTTAAGTCACTACTGCATGCAGTGTTCCATATCTTGTTCTTTCTGTAATCCCCTGCAATCAGAGCAAGTATTTTTCTTAGGCTTCATCACCCTAAGTTAGCTATTTTGACCTAGTGGAAGGTGCCATATTGCCTTGCTGTGTTCTCAAGTACTGCCTAGCTGTGGTACTGTAACTTTGTCACTCAACTGAATGGTATCAAGTCTGTCAGGGTTGCCAAGCTCATGGAAGAGTCTTGCCCATGTAGTTCACTCACACTGGAATAGGGTGCTCTCTCATCTTGTGTGTCATCCAGCTGTAGCTGTCTCGCCAGGAAGTACTCTGGTGGTAGCAAGTCTCTGACTTGCAGCATAACACCATAGTGGAGAACGTAAAGGAGAAATAGTAGTCAAAGTGTTAGAGCAAGAATAAACATACATGTGGCTCCATGTAATACATGTTGCAGCCAAGTGTCTAAGAAGGCAAGAGGAAAAACATAGTGGGTGACAAGAATAAAGAGAAAGAATTGTAACAATCAAGGCTTGGACAAGAGGGGACAGAGGTGAGATCATCAGGCTAGGTCGATATTTGAGCTAAAGATTACAGAGTATCATACAGAGTATTTATACTATGGAGGGGATGGATGACTAAGGAGTTCAGAGGTTGGGTAGGATATGTACCAGAGGTGCTGCAGAGCTGTGCTTCCACAGTTGACACTGCACAGAGGAGTTTCAGGAGCAGAACTAGGATTAATATGGAAGGAATGGAATGGAGGACACAGGAATGAAATGTAATATCATTGGAATGGAGACAAGTCATTCTGGAAGTGTCTGGAGTTTGGAGGACTACATACAGAGGGAAATGGTCCGGAGTTTGAAGAAAATGGTCTGGAGTTGTATTGGAGTTGTATTGGAGAAGATCTGGAGGGTTGGAGTTGAAGTGGTGGATCCAGGATATGACAGAATGGGACTTGGCTTCACCTTATGTGGTGTGCCCTTATATTGGGTCTGGGTCCTGTATTTGTGGAGTGGATATGTTGAAGGTGGGTCAGAGTTGAGCCATCAAGGTTCAGACAAGAGGAGATAGAGGTGAGATCATTAGGCTATGTTGATATTTGAGCTAGAGATTACAGAGTATCATATGGAGTATTTATACTATGGAGGAAATGAATGACTAAGGGGTTTTGGAGGTTGGATAGGATATATACTGGAGGTGCTGCAGAGCTGTGCTTCTGCAGTTGACACTACATGAAGGAATCTGAGGAGCAGAACTAAGATTAATATGAAAGGAATGAAATGGAGGACACTGGAATGAAATGGAACATCATTGGAATGGAGACAAGTCATCTCAGAAGCATCTGGAGTTTGGAGTACTATATATGAAGGAAAATGGATCAGAGTTGAATCAGAGTTAAATTGGAGGAGATCCAGAGGGTTGGAGTTGAAGTGGTAGATCTGGGATATGACAGTATCCCCCTTTTAGGTCTGAACCCTTGAAGGCCTTTAGAGGTTCATGTAATGCTGTTGATTCACCAGAGTTGGAAGTATGAAGGATGAAGGAAGAGGTGCAAAGGGTGAAGGAGGGAAGTGTAAAGAGGTGGGCTGAGGAGGCTGCAAAACAAAGGGCAGCAGGGGAGGCAGAGGGAATTTAGGTGCAGCAAGGATTGAGTAAGGGGAAAGAAAGGGCAGAGATGCTTCCAGAGTGTCAGAGGTGCAAGGACCATGGACTGGAGAGACTGGGATGGAAGCAGAAGAGGGATTGAAGGTGGCCTGGAAGAGGGCACATTTGGAGAAACCAGAAAGGGAGGAGTTGTTACAAATTTCCCTTCTTCTCCTTCTATTCACGTTCATCTGCTGTGTACTTCACTTAATCAACGTCTCATTCTTCCCTCATGTAGTAATAGGACTCAACACTCTCATCATATATGCTTGCACACTACGTCTTCTCCTTCTTTTGTACCTACTAAGATTTGTGCACTTCCCTTTTGACTAGGTCACTTCTCATTCACTGCCTGTATCTCTTATCTGATTGTTCCATCACATTCCATAATCTTCTTAGCTATGTCATCCACAGTCCATTCTATGACCTTCTATTTTTTTCTACAGACCCACCCTGAAGTGGCACCCCTCTGTATATAAGTCACTACTGCACATTTTGTTCTGTATCTAGTTCTTCACAAATCTACTTTGTGTTGCAGAGCTAGTATTTTTCTTAGGAGTCACCTCCCTAAGATAGCTATTTCAGCCTAGTGGAGAGCACCATTTTGCTTGCTGTGTCCTTGAGTGTTGCCTTGCCATGACCCACCCTTTGTTTCAACCATTGAGCTATCTGGTTGCCTCAACCTCATCATTGGTCATTTAATGTTCAAGCCAGGTTTGTCATCTCACCTTGTAGAAGGAGTAGATCCCACAGATGCTAGCTCGCAACTACTGTGTAACAGGAGTCAGAGAGGTGTCCCATCAACTAGTGAGAGTATTGAACTAGGAGTCAAGCACCAGAGGAATGGAGGTGGGATTGAAGATCAAGCTCTGAAGGGCAGAATGGAGGAGGTTGGAGGAACACAGTATATTGAAGGGGGGAGTGGAGTCAGTGAGGGGTGGAAAACCCAGAGGTTGTGAAGGTGAGCTTGGAGTTGCAGGCATGGTATGTCTAGGTGAATGAAATATGGTACTGCTAATTTCCTGTTGATCAATGGATCAGTAGTGGGCAAGTCAGTGGTTTCCTAGCACAAGGGAATGGGGACCATTTGAGGGAGTTGACATAAATGTCATTGGAGTGATAACACTGATTTCAGAATGGGAGGTAGGGACAGAGGGAATCTGAAAAAAAAATGGAAGTGGAGGGCAGAGAAGGAGAGCCCAATGTGACCAAGCACAAAGGAGTTGAGGTTGGAGTAGGAGTAGGAATAGGAGTAGAAGTGGAGGAGCAGAGGAGCAGAGGAGCAGAGGGGGGGAAGGGGTGATGT